>JANAVB010028400.1:200000-203917 GCA_029216955.1 Iris pallida
GAAACAGTGCAGACGCGATAACTTCGCAAATACCCAACGAAATCTCGTAAAATTTCACAAGCACGTGGGAAGAGGTTGCCCCCACGTGTCTATAAAATTTCATGCCAAACCGTGTCGTATCCATCGAGTTATGACACTCAGACTGCAGGGGCCGTACGTACGTGCGTGCCGGCCTCGTGGGCGCGTGTCGACGTCCGTAGTTCGTGACACGAGCCACGTCATGCCACGTGGTCAAGTCCCCGGGTAGATTAGGTCTAGGGCTTCGTGTCCGTGCTCTTGGAACGAGTCCTATGTACGTGCGTACACGCTCCACGAAATGTTGTAAAATTTTAGGAGCAAGTGGGCAGAGATTGCCCCCATATGTCCATGAAATTTCACGGTAAATTGTATCCTGTGCATCGAGTTATGACACTCGTACAGCAGGACACGCACGAGACTATGCACGGGCCTCGTGCACGCGTGTCCGTGTCCGATTCGGACACCAAAACCAACCAAAATGAGATCCTTCTTCACGAAAGTTGTTTCAAATATACACAACAACAAATTCGTGAAAACAAAATCAAAAAATACGAACTTTCAATTCTAAGCGGCATTTCGTCGAACACGTGTCATAATACACCGACACGCGTTTGATACGCCTATCAAACGAATACGAAAACCTATTAAACTTCTTGTACAGGTCCGGGGTACCTATATGGATGCATCTACGAAGAAAAATTGGAATTTACAGTTGTTTAGAGGGGTTTACCTATTGAGAGTCAATATCTCAATGAAACGAGCCTCCAAATACGTCGATGCCAATTTCCTCCGATCCAACGCGTCTGATCCCTTGCTAGCAAGTCTCCAGCATGTTCCTCTCCTCCCAATGATCGCAATACACTTCATTTGGATAGATTTGGATTAGAAATGAGAAAGTTGGACTTTTGGAGAGAAGGGAAAATTTTAGGGTTTGTGAAACTTGACCGCTACAAGTTTTCTAACAATATATAGGGGGCTGCTGTTTAGCCGACCATAGGGTATGGCTATGGTTAGATTAGGGTTTTCTATGGGCCACTATCAATTAAAACTCATATGAAGCCCATTAGCAAAAAGGCCAAAAAGCCTACATGTAAAATAGTCTAAAAATGATTTAATTGTTTCCTAATATGGATTAAAGCTCTAATTTAAAATCTAATTAGCTATCTAGGATTCTAATCACATGGTTAGTCTTCTAATCAGGGATAACTAAGGTTAAACTATTGCTACTACCAAAAGCACTACTCAAAACCAAAACACCAATCAATTAATAATAAAATAATCAAAAAAATTAAATTATCACACAATTACTAAAATATTCCAATTTAGAAAAGTAGTGGTGACAAATCTATCCCCTTAGAAAAATTCTGTCCTCGAAATTTAAGATGGTTGTACTCCTTCTAGGTCAAACCCCCGACAATCAAGGTCAAGAAAATTATATCTAAAACATGCAAAATATGGTCCTACTGGTCGTAATTTAACAGTCTCGAACAGGGTTACTATACTATCTAGCACATCACAAGAATATCCTGACAGGTACTAATGCAAAACATAGGAAAGACAGACCTGCTAACCCATCACCTGCAGCATTGGTCTCCTTGACCCTCAGTGCAAAAGCTCCACCCCTCTGGTGCTGGGTATGGTGCTATGCTACAGGTGGCCTAGCTTCCTCTCTCTGACCCTGTGCTCCACCAAATGGGGGCGCCAAAAGGCAATTCTTTATCTGGTAAGCGGCGTATCCACAAAATAGGCAAACCTTAAACCTTCTCCTACAAGACTCCTAAATGTGTCTCGACTTCTTCAGTAGGTATAACTCTGCATCTTCTGATCCTGACCTCGAGACTGATGTTGTGCTTGCTGAACTCGAGCTGGTGCCTGTATTTGCTGAGGCTGGTGCACTATCTTATACACAAAGGGACGCTTTCCACTCCCACGGGCCCCTCCTGAATCATCCCGACTCCTCTTGTACTTGAGCTCCAAGTCATCCTCCCCTGCCATGGCTCCTGCCAATATCTGCTCAAAGGTAGCATCTCTGTCACTCTTTGTCAAGGACTTGACTTCCTAGATCAAGCCCTTCCTGAACCTCCTAGCCTTCGCCGTCTTGCTAAGGCCCTCAATAAATCTACCCATGCGGCAGAATTCTCCGGTATA
Source organism: Iris pallida (assembly GCA_029216955.1). Classification (NCBI taxonomy): domain Eukaryota; kingdom Viridiplantae; phylum Streptophyta; class Magnoliopsida; order Asparagales; family Iridaceae; genus Iris; species Iris pallida. The sequence goes on from JANAVB010028400.1 coordinate 202,167, forward strand.
CTCCTCTACTGTCTGGCTTCCCTGAACTGGGTTCTCAAACTGCGTCTCCAAAGCGCCAAGTGCTGTGTTAGAGAAAAATTTCTCCTTGAAGAGTTTCTTGAAAGCCTCCCATGTCTACTCCTCTGTAACAACTCTAGGGTTGGTCTGGTACCATGTGCGAGCAAGGTCCTGTATCTGGCTACCCGCTGCCTCTATCTGAATCCCAACTGGTATCTGTACGAGGCAAAGATCTCATCTATTTGCTCGATCCAGTCATCGGCATATAAGATACCCTCAGTACCCTTGAAGTCTCGTGGCTGCATCTTCTGAAAGTCCTGAATGCCCGGGGTCCTCGGCTGGTACTGTTATATCTACCTTCCTTGTGGCTGGGTAGTCACCTTCTCCACAGCTACCATGGCCAGCTGATGGGCATTGTTAATGCCCTTCCTCATATCTTTCGACTGGCGCCGCTGAGCCTCTGTCATCTGCTGCATGAAGGCAAGGAACTGCGCCATATCAACTGTCCCCTGAGGCGGTGGCGGTAGCTGTAATGACCTACTCCGTCCTAGCGGAATGCCGATTCAAATAGCAAGTACAACGACTCAAACGAGCCGTCGACCCGAACAGTTGGCATCGACCTGATAAAGAATTGATGCAAGGCTTATATTGGCCCGTCAAAGATGAATCCGGACATAGACTTTCAAAGGCACACTCGGAGTATCACTCGGCCGATGCGAACATCGCTAAGGTTGGTGGCTCCGATGAACCCGTCTTTGCTTAGCCTAGGCACATAATAATACGGACACTATTGCTAGAACGCTAGGCGATAACACCGCGCATGGAAATAAATGACTCAATGCACCTAGTTAAGGAAATAATTCCATCTTGTATGCTTGTTTAGAACATGGAAATGAACTCAAAAAATATAGGGACTCTCGCACCGCACTCCACGCTCGTGCTAAGGCACAAGCTTACATTCAAGTTTCCTATGCGCTCAACAATAAAACAATGAATGGTTTACAACAATGAAACGGAAGACTATCGACATAGTCGTTTCGAGTAGAATATAGCAACATTAGAAGACTTCGGGACCGATGGGTCGCCAAGGCGACTCCCGTACGGGGAGTTACATAATGTATGAATGAAAGAATGAAAGAATGAACGAATGAACGAATGAATGAATGAATGAATGAATGAATGAATGAATATGTGAATGAACTAATGAACGAACGAACAAGTAAAAGAAAAAAAAGAAAGAATGAATAAAAGATAAGAAAGAAAGAAATTGTTAGCGATAGGTTTGACGGGGACGTGCATCGGGGCTCTCTACCCGCTGCACAGGCACCACCGCCAACCTGGTCGAAAATGCATTATGGCTAAGGGTTAGCCTATGGCTCAGAGACAACCGTTAAGTTAAAATGACAAGTCAATACGAAATGGTCGTGGACAATCCCATCATATACGGGAGATAGAAAGAATAAGGGATTCCAAGGGCAACGATCGACGATATCGTGGCGGCCTAAGCGGAATCATAGCTTACGGGCTGCTTGGGTGTGGGCTCGGACATTCCAAGTAGACGTAAGTGCGGGATATTTTAAAAGACTATCAAGGTGTACCAGCCATCATGCTATGATAGGTGAGAATACCAAAGAAGAATATGTCCAAATTAGCTTGTGGTGCCAGCGACCGGTGCATATATATAGATTAAGTGGGCTTGTTGGTGGCAATCCACGTACAAGTCCTTACATTGAAACAAAAATAGTCTAAGTTAA
>JANAVB010028400.1:242111-264611 GCA_029216955.1 Iris pallida
GGGACAGATTAGGATCGACCCAATGAGCCTAGTTTAGTCGAGTTGACCGACAAGTTGACCAAGTTGACAAAAGTCAACTTTGGGTCAAACTTGTTCTAAATCGACTCAAACGAACTCTGAATGACTTGTAAACTTGTGTGTGATCTAAAAATTAGTAAAAGGACTAGTTGACTTAGAGTTGACCAGGTTTGACCAGAGTTGACCGTTTGACCAAGGTTGACTTTTACCTAGAAGGACCTAGAAGCATGTAGAGTTGCATTGTAGGCCTTTCTTATAATATGTTAGATCATGTTGGACTTGTGGTTACTTTAAATAGGTTTACATCACTCCAGTTCAGTTACACATCCTATCAGCAGCTCGGATTGTCAGGCGAGTACATTCTCTGACGTTCATTCTTGCTTGGACATATTTACTTGTTATAGACTAGTTTACTTGTTGCTATCCGATATTATCACAGATTAGTACTCTATGGATCTCTTCATGCGATGTTATTCTCTCGGATACATTGGATAAATTGTGCTCATGTACTTTATCATGTGCATCGTCTACTCATTGTATTCGTATTTACATGTATACTCATGTGACATTCATGTACACTCTGATCATGTGAGCCTTCATGTATAACCTATGTGCATGTGGACTAGCTATCCATGTGATACACTACCTCATGTGCAATAACATAACCTGGAAAGATCCTGTGTACTGATTGGGGCAGGGGAGTATTTATTTGGTTATGTGATCTACACCATTTATGTATAACTCCGAACTAGATTTAAGTCATGTATAACCTAAGCCTGTTTATATAACCAACATGTGCTCTGATCACATAGTTGGCTCAGTTTTCTGATCTATATCATATTATTATTTCCACTATCATGTTCTTCTTTACAGTCTCTCTACTATTTCTTTACAGTATTCATGTATATTATTCTATAGCTTGTTTCATATTTTCTTTCATGTTATAACTGTGTGAGAGATATGTATTCGTTCTTGTCCTGACTGGACCCGTTGAAAATATTACAGATGATGAGGATTGCTGCGACTCTACTATGGAGCAGGCCTAGTTGACACAGATGACCTGGACCCTCAACAGGATCCTGTAGTCGCTGAGGACTTGCCATGAGTCAGATTAGACTTATATCTTTATCCAGATGACCGGACCCTCAACAGGACACAGATGACCATGTTGATATTGTGTTCGTATTGAGATATTGTTCATGGTGATAACACTGAGACTTTTTATTTTGTTGTATTTCTCTTGTGGATTTCATATCTATATTTTCGTGCTGATTATCTACCTCTAGTTTTATGATTGAGATTGTATCCTCTTATGATTATCCTCCATTTGGAGAGTATAATATTTTGTGATAGTTGTAATTGTGACCTAGAATAACGTTCTACCGACACTGCGGCGTAGGCTGGACGTACCCACTTTTCGTGCCCTTATACTGGGTGCGGGTCGTGACAACTTCCACTCTGAAATGGGCAATGGATGCAATAGTCCTACTGACCTCTGCCTCTCTGCCTTAACTTGCTGACAGACTAAACATCTGGCTACGAAGCGTGCTACCTCCCGCTTCATCCTATACCACCATACATGCTCCTTCAGATCCCTATACATCTTGTTGGCACCTGGATGTATAGAGTACTGAGAACGGGGGGCCTTCTGCATAACCTGCTCCCGAAGGTCTCCATTAGGCACACACAATCTGGAATTGTGCCTCAATGTGCCATCCTCTGCAATGACAAACTCATCCAGTCCTGCTCGAACCTGCTCTCGAATACACCCGCAGAGCAACATCGTTGAACAGTCGACTTAATCCTCTCCATCAAGTCCGACTGAATTTGTAGTCCCCACATCTGTATCTAAACTCCCGGTACTATCACATCAATCTCCAGGCTCTCCAGATCTGCTAACAAGTGACGATCTACCATCAAACACATAGCTACCGGATACCTACTCAAGGCATTATCAACCACATTGGCCTTCCCTGGATGATACTGCAATGAAATATCGAAGTCCTTCATCAACTCAACCATCTCCTCTGTCTCATATTGAGCTCCTTCTTGTAAACACATACTTTAAGCTCTTATGGTCTGTGAAGATCTGCACACGCTTTTCGTATAGATAGTGCTTCCATAACTTAAGAGCAAAGATAACTGTCGCCAACTCCAAGTCATGGTAGGGTAGTTCTTCTCTTGCGGACATAATTTCCTGGATGCATAGGCAATCACCTTTCCATGTTGTACCAAGACACAATCCAGACCCTTCCCTAAGGTGTCACTGTAGATAGTGACCCGCCTGATCCTGATGGCAATGTCAGAATCGGGGCTGTCGTCAGCCGCTTCGTCAATTCATCAAAAGCGACCTGACACTCCTCTGACCAGATAACTCTGTGTCCTTTCGGATCAGCCTAGTCAATGGCTCTGCAACCTGGAAGAAATCCTGAACAAACCTCTTGTAGTAGCCTGCCAATTCCAGGAAACTCCTGATCTCTGCAACTGAACTCGGAGCGGTCCACGCCTCAACTGCTATGATCTTCTTCGGGTCGACTGAGTCCCATCCCTGGCCACAACATGACCTAGGAAATCAACTCGATCCATGAAGAACTCATACTTGGAGAGCTTGCCATAAAGCTCATCCTTCCTGAGAGTCTTCAGAACTACTCTCAAGTGCTTCTCATGCTCCTCTGGGGTCTTCGAGTACACCAAGATATCGTCGATGAACACCACCATAAACTTGTCCAAGTACTGGTGGAACACATTGTTCATCAGGTTCATGAACATTACCGGGGCGATAGTTAACCCAAACGCCATCACCATGAACTCAAACTAGCCATGCTGTGTCCTGAATGCTGTCTTCGGAATGTCCTCCTTCTTCACCTTCACTTGATGGTAACCTGACCTCAGATCAATTTTGGAAAATACCTTCACTCCGCTTAACTGGTCGATTAGATCATCGATCCTCGGCAGCGGGTACTTGTTCTTGATCGTGAGGCTATTGAGAGCCCTGTAGTCGATACATATCCGTACCGACCCATCCTTTTTTGGCCCAAAGAGTACCGGTGTACCCCACGGTAAAGAACTCGATCAGATGAAACCTTTGTCCTGTAACTCATCCACCTGCTTCTTCAACTCCACCACCTCGTTGTTGTCCACCTTATGACGTACAGAGATATCGGCTATGTATCGGGCACCAATCTATAGAGAACTCTACATCTCTATCCAGAGGTAATCCTGGCAACTCCTCTAAAAATACATCCATGAACTTAGCTATCAATAGATGTGGCACGCTCTGCTCCTCTACTGAAACTCCGTAAAAGACTCTGCTGCTCAGCTCTGTCTCTCGTCTAGTAAAACTCGAACTCTGGCTCTCCTGGCACTCTGAAAAAACTCTACCACCACGACAATCTATACTGGCATGGTGCCTGCTCAACCAATCTATCCCGAGTACAATGTCGTAGTTCGGTAATGGCATTACGAGCAGACTCACATCCAGTTCTCGCCTTCCAAAACTACTCTTCGATCCTTGCAAATATCACGGACGAGGATGATACCACCCCCAGTTGTGATCTTGCATGTACTAGGCAACGATTCAGAAGAAAAATGGTGTCTAATAGCAAATGATACAGACACAAGCTATGGGAAGCCCCCGAATCAAACTAAGCAAATGCGGGAAAAGAGTCGAGAAAAATAGAACCTGTGATCAGATATCCTACTGCCTCTGCATCCTCGGCTGACATGGCGAAAGCTCGCCCCTGCTGACCTCCTCGGGCCTGCTGCTGGTGCTGAATAAACTTCTACTGCTGAGTGTGTAATGTTCCCTTCTGCTGTCCTGTCGGAGCCTTAGCTCCTGCTCCCTGAGCTCTATGTCCCGAAGACAAGGACAGTCCCTCAGCTGGTGTTTCGCTGATCCGCAAAGTAGGCACTTGTCTAGCCTCTTCCTAAAGTCGTTCCACCCATGCCCTGGCTTCTTACAGAAGGTGAAACTGATGGGTAGCTTCTGCCTAGGTGTCTGCTGTATCTGTCTCTACTGTAAAGGCACACGATCCTAACTCTAGAACTGCTACTGCTGGAACGACTTTTACTGATGCTGCTGCTGATAATGGGACCTCTTGGCCGGGCCTCCACTGTCGATGACTCCATATGAATCACGACCTCTCTTCAGCTTCTATTCGTGGTCGTCCTCCGCTGCCATAGCTTCCGACATAATCTCCTCAACGGTAGCATCTCTGTTACTATTGGTCAAGGACTTGAATTCCTTGACCAAGCCCTTCCTGAACCTCCTAGCCTCGTCGTCTCGCTAAGGCCCTCAACGAATCAGCCCAGGCGGCAGAACTCTTCGGCGTACTCCTCTATTGTCTGGTTCCTATGAACCAGGTTCTCGAACTGCGTCTCCAAGGCGCCAAGTGTTGTATCGGGAAGAACTTCTCCTTGAAGAGCTTCTAGAAAGCTCCCCATATCCGTCCCTCTATACCAACTCTGGGGTCGGTTTGGTACCATGTGTAGGTAAGGTCCTGAATCTAGCTGCCCGCTGCTTCTATCTGAATCCCAGCTGGTATAGCATGAGGTAAAAGATCTCCTCTATATGCTCGATCCAGTCGTCGACATATAGGATACCCTCAGTACCATTGAAGTCTCGCGACCGCATCTTCTGAAAACCTGAATGCCAGGGGTCCTCGGCTGGTACGGCTGTATCGGCCCTTCCTGCGGCTGGGCAGTCACCTTCCCACTGCTACCATGGCTACTGATGGGCATTGTCAATGCCTTTCCTCTTATCCTCCGACCGGTACCGCTGAGCCTCCATCATCTACCGAAAGAAGGAAAGGAACTGCGCCATATCAACTGTCCCCTGAACCGGGAAGGAGCACCCCAAAAAGCTGCAGACGTTCCCACCTGAACAGGAATGAGGTGTTACGGTCCCAGGGTCCTGCTGAGTCGGGCGAGTAGTGGCAGACCTCTCAGTGGTATCCTTTGGGCCAGAGCGATGCGATCGTGTCTCCACCATCCTGAAGACAGATCAAACAAAGAATCAATTACTGAGAAGGAAGCAATATAATCAAAGGAGGACAGTTATTTCAAAAGAAGACAATTTGCAGCAAGAATTAGATAAGGGTTTTTTCTAATGTGATTGAGTTCCTTAAACTTATATCCTATATCCTACTGCAAGCTATAGCGATACTCTAGTTCGAACACCACTACGAAATTGTACTAGTTGTGACTCTTTCGACCTACATGGGCCACACTATGAACGTGTCACGACCCGCACTCAGTGTAAGGGCACAAGAAGTGGGTATGTCCAGCCTACGTCGCAGTATCGGCGGTAGAACGTTGTCCTAGGTCACAACATCTAACAATCTATAACTGTACCTGTACAATGATATACTCTCCAAAAGAAGGACAACATAGAAGGTACAACTTAATCACAGAACCTAAGATGGAAATAAAGGGATAAAAAGATGGATAATAATCTCAACAGAGAACTACAACTGAAAGTTAATAAGTTTGGATGTTTAAACAACATCAAAATCTAAATAACTGAAGTGCATCTCAAAGACAAACATCTAAATAAGATAACTAGTCTAGCAGTCTAATCTAGACAATGGGCAAGTCCTCAGCAACTGTTGGATCCTCCTGAGGGTCCAAGTCACCGGTGTCATCTAAGCTAGCTCCATAGTAAGTAGGGCAGAACTCCTCTTCATCCTCTGTAATATTTTCAACGAATTCAATCAGGATATGAACGAATACATATCTCTCACACAGTTCATATCATGACATGAAATGTAAAGCATGTTATGGAATAAAGTACATGAAAACTATAAGAATAAACATGAAAAAAAAAGAGAATTTGATAACAGAAAATATTTAGGTATGGTAATAGAGAACTGTAAGTGACTAGTAGTTTAGAGTACAAGATAGACATGTAAACGGCTTGATTTGTACATGATTACACTACAGAGTTTGTACATGATTATACTACTTTGGAATTGTTCACATGACTACTTCTACTCTCCCGTACCCCAATCAATACAAGGATCTAGACAGGTTATGTTATTATACATGAAATTTTATACATAAAAATATGAGATTATGAGAGTACATGAGAGCACATGAGTATACAAGAATAATAAGACTCAATAAAATATATAATGTTCGTGAAAAGCACATGACATGATGTACTCGATGCACCCGAGGGGGATTGTAACGCCCCAGTCCTAAAGTACTTAGGACTAAGTACGTAGATATGCCAGCTGCATACATACGAAGTATACTCCAACATATGAAAACCTCATATATATCCATAAGCGGTAAAATACAGTAAACCAAGACAACTAAATCTAATCCACCAAATAAAAGAATAATAATATAAATCAACTTTGAATTTGTCATTTGTACATGCAGTTGGGCGGAGACAAATCTACTACCAACTATTTAAATGAAAGAAAATATACAAGGGAATGATCGATAGAAGGACAAGACGAACCAAGAGCAATCCTCTTCGAAGAATGGAGAAGAGCACAGTCTTAGCTAGAATACCTGCGAAACATCACAAAAGCACACACCTGGAGAATTCACCAGGTCCTCAGAGAAACGTAACAAGATACATAAAGAACATGCCACATAACTGAATATATATAATATGCCATACTCATAAGTAAAGTAAAATAGTCCCAATTGTAACAAGATCCAATATCTCACTATTGAAACAGTGGACTGCCCCTATAACCAAACAAGGACAAGGGGAAGAAGACTATTCCACGATGCGACATTGTCCCAAGCTACTAATGGAACGGGGTGACATGACATTGACGAGGGTTACCTGACCATTCTAATAGTTTATTCAGTTAAGAACAAACCTTAAACGCATGGGCACTCTGGCTGCAGGAAAATCAGGTATGGTCTCACAGGGTTCCAGGGAACTCAAAGGATAACATTCATCGAATGTCAGAGGCCTGTAGGAAATCAGGTATCTGGATCCAGGACCGTATCTCCAGTGGAGATAGCCGCAATAATAAGAAAGTGCATACGTGGCCCATACGTTAAGGAACTGTTCTTCCTACCCAATGCCTAGTAGAGTCACATCCATGACTCCTATGCCTCTACTACTGCCAAGTCTCCTAACATGCCTCTATTAGCAGTTAGCCCTAACGCATGCGCACAGGTGATCAGCTATCATGCAAGTACCCCTACATGCTACTCATCTCATACATATCTCGTGGTACAACTGTGTCAAGGTTTATGTTATATACTACAAATGGCAGTCCCTTAACTCTAGGTCCATATGCAATCAAAGGATAATAAGTAAATTAAAGCTAATATCACTGAGCAGGCAATAAATCAGAAACTGTAATAATGGTACAGCTACAAGAACTGGAACTAAGTACACAGTGATATGCAATAATAAAAATGCAGACTAAATAAGCAGTAAATATGGCAAGGTATCTTGCCTGAGGTTGTGTCAAAAGGGCGACGTCCAATAGCTCGAACCGTCAGAATAGTGAAGCGATGAAAGCCAAATCCCGCATACGTCCTCGGATGAGAAATAAACACCACGAACGTGTTCGAAATATAAGATATGTCTAAGCAATGCCTGTCCAAAGTCCAATTCTGGAACAGCGGCAAAATCGTAATTTTGGGTCAAAACGATGTCCGTCGTTGGACCCGTTTGCACCAAATACGTGCCAGAACCTAAGGTCTCTAAAGTCTTCAAACTATGTCTACAATTCCAGTTTGAGGAGACGATCCCAACCGTATGTCCAAAGTTAGATTCCGGTAGGCCGTGCACAATTTTGCCCGTTGGATCGGATCGCGGGCCAGCCAAATAGGCGTTCCAGTCAACCTTCTCAGAATTGGACCAAACTTGGCATACTGGACCAAAAAATGATACGCTCCTGCTGGCATAATTTTTGTCTCGTTTTGACAAACGTGCACAAAGTAATTGAGAAATTTGCAAAGAGGCCGATACGGGAAATTTCGACGGATACGTATCAAATTCGTCGCGCACACGCAATCAATTTAAATTCTGTCAAAGCCCACACGTCCGCGAAGTCGATACGCACCTTTCGATTCTTTCGGTTCATGACCACGTCATCCGGATTGTCGGGACGGACTCCGTATCGGGTTTTTTTCTCTAAAATTCAACTTTTCGAAAACAAATTTTCTTGATTTTTAAAGTCGAATAACTTTTCACATGTTGAATGAAATCAGGAAATAAAAAATAGGTTTTAAATCTTGTATATGTCGTCTAGGAAATTTTCAATCAGATTCTCATATTGGTCGATGGATGGGCAATGATGTGCCTTCCAATCGGGTGTCTAGGTTGTTTTCAACACTGTATATGGACAAGTATTTCGTCGATTTTTTGACTAAATTTTCTGATGATATATGGCATCTAAACTCGATCTAGTAGTCAAGCCTTGTAGCCGTATAGGTTGTCCTTACGACGAACAAATTGGTTCGTCGATTGACTACAAGATGAAGGAGAAAAAAATGCGATAAACATGAGTACCTGGCTGTCGTTCGAAGAACAGTGTGTTCCCTGTTCTTGCGCGTTGCAGGCGGCTGTGACCATCTCAGGCGGTGAAGGTTAGCCGACGACGGTCGCCTAAAGGTCACAGGTGTTGGGGGTCAAGCGCTAGGGTCAAAGGTCAGGGAGAGGGGATCCAGAACGGGAGGGGGCGCCTGGTTCAGTCGTGCTTCTCCTTTTTTTTCCTTTCTTGCGTCAACGAAAAAGTAGTTTTTATGCCGAGTTTAAACCTCAATACCAATCGACATGAATTCGATTTAGAGGAGGATTTGATCTATTCGGTAGAGGATATGAAGGTGATTAGATAGGAATGATTTTTGTCAAAGATGGTTTAAATTTCATTCAAATCTTGGTTTGTAAATCCTCGATATCCCGCTTACAGAACGTTGGCTTTGTCACGAGGAAAAGGGTAAACAGTGCGCTTGCACCGTTCACACAATTGATTTTGTGTTATTTTTTTATTTTTAACTTCTATTATACCTATATTCATATAAATATATAATGTATTTAATACCTAGTCTCATGCATATATTTCATTACAAAAACTTAATTATTATTTTAAACAATAACATTATATTTTAAAAATATTTATTTATTTCTTAAAACTTTAGGATTTTTATTTATAACAATAACTTTATATTTACTACTTATTAATACATAAAATACCTAGATATTTATATATTTCAGGAAAAATCTTAGAGGCTAAAATAATTCTAAAATAATAAATTTTCTTGTACAACTTATCTCATTTATATGACATGCATAAAATTATTTAACATTAAAATTTTAAACAAATTATAACCATATACCCATCTTTCTAATAATTAAATGGTAAAAGTAAAATTCTCAAAATCCTATCGAAATTTCGAGGGGTTTTACAGGGATAACATCTCATGTAAAGATCCATATAGTACTAATCCGTGATAACATCGTGTCAGCATCAAGTAAATTAGTCTATAACAAGAATATAATTCCTAACAAGTATAAAACGGTCAGAGAATGTACTCGCCTGATATCCCGAATGTCTGATGAGATATGAGTCCGAACCGGAGTATCTGAGTACTATTTAGAGCAACCAAAGATTACAAAGTGTCCAATATGAATTTAGAGAAAATTACAATACATTCTAAACGATTCTAGGTCCTTCTAGGTCAAAGTCACCCTTAGTCAACCCTAGTCAACCATTATGGTCAAACTAGGTCAACCCTAAGTCATCTAGTCTATTATTCCAAAATTAGGTTAAACTCAAGTTATCTAGTCATTTTAAGTCAATTTGAGTCAAGTTTAGATCAAGTTTGACCCAAAGTTGACTTTTGTCAACTTGCTAGTCAACTTTGCCAATTTAGGCCTATTGGGTCATTCCTAAACTGACTCACTAATCCATAGGCTATACCTATAATATATATATATATATATATATATATATATATATATATATATATATATATATATATATATATATATATTATAGGTAAATATATATATATATAGGTATATATATATATATATATATATATATATATATATATATATATATATATATATATATGTAAGTATATAACACAAAGGGAAAGAAGAGGCATGTTTGTGTGTGTGTGTGTGGTGGTGAGGGCTGTTGTGAGAGGGGCTGGAAAGGGCAGTAACCTGAGAACAAACATGAACATAACATATATATTATATATATATATATATATATATATATATATATATATATGTTTTAAAGAAGGTAATTTTATTGAATGAAATAGGAAACGGAGGCTGGGCCCACAGGAGGGCACCAGCCCAAACCAAGCAAAAACCTGGACCAGAGTCTGGGCCCACAAGCGGCCACTAGCCCGTCCAGGCAAAATTCGAAAACAAAAAACAGAGGGGAAAGATGAGCCGCGTGGAACCCGAGGACTCCTCGGAGAACAGAAAGTCAAAATTGCACGCATTCCGGGGGGAACACGTGGCAGACAGGCGCGACGCCCGAGGGAGGCCAGTCCAAGCGTGGGGCCCGAGGGTGGGCGGGGCCCGAGGGGACTCGGGACCCCCGCTCGCGAGCCAGAGAGGGAAGTGGAAGGGGGGAGCGCCACCGGGGGGGGCCGACTCCGCGGCGGGGGGCCGCAGTGAGCCGCGGAGAGCCCGCCGCGAGGGTATGGGGAGGGGGAGCGGGGAAGTGGTCGACCCTGACGGTGGGAGCCGTCGGGACCGGGCGGAGGCCGGAGGCGACCCATAGGGGAAACACGAGCATGCGGCAACCTCCAGAGGGGGGAAACCGAGAGTTGGCAGGGGGAGCTGGAGCCACGGCGCCGGGCAGGGGTAGGTGGGGCCACGACGGGCCCGAGGGGAGGGGCCACGTCTACCGGAGGGGTCAGGGGGGAGCGGGGGCTCCGGCCAGGGGGGCTCGATGGGGGAAGGGAGAGCCGCGGGGGCCGTTACTGCCAAGGGGGAGGGCAGCGGCCACAGCGGCACCACGATGAAGCGGTGGGGAGACCCGAACCGCCGGGGACCGGAGAGGCCTAGTAGGGGCAAAGCCGCTGGAGAGGAGAAGGGGATCCAGCTCCACTGCAAAGGGGCGCCGAGAGGAAAGCCGACTCCAATACGGGAGGGGCGACGGACGAAAAGGACGCCGGGAGGAGGTGGGAGGGGGGCCCGTAGGGGCGACCGCTGCAGAGGCGGATGTAGGCAGCTCGCAGGGAGAAAGCGCCGGGGGAATACCGCGACTGGGGAGGGAGCGGCGGCCCGCTAGGAGGGATCGCCGGTGGGAGAGGTGGCGCGTCGGGGGGGGAAGAGGAGGGGTGATGGGGCTGGGGGAGGGGGCGGGGGGTGACGCGGGGAGAGGAGTAGGTGGGGGGCGAGGGGTGACGCGGGAAGAGGAGTAGGTGGGGGGCGAGGAGAAACTCTGGGGGGACCGATGGGGGCTCCGGGCGGGGCGGCACAAGAGCCCTGGAGGAGCCGGGAAGAGGACGAGCCGGGGCGAGAGGAGGCTCCGAGGCGGCCGCTGCCAAAGGCTCAGAGGGCCGCCTCAGGGAGTGAGGGGCGGGAGGTGGAGCCGCTGTCATGAGTGGGGGCGGCGCAACGGCTGAGACGACGTACGGAGAAGCCGGGGAGCCGACGAGAGGCTGCTCTGCGCTCGGCGACGAGGGTGCCTGGCGGAGGGCCGAGGAGGAATAGGGCCGGGGACGATCTCTGGCGCCGAGCACGACGACGCCTACGACTCCCAGGACGGCGGCTGCGGTGAGTGCGGGAGAGGAAGAAGAAAGGCTGCCGCACGTCGGGCAGACGCCAGCCGGAAGGGGACTCCGCGGGAGGAGCGGTCGGGGAAGGCCCGGCCATCCAAAGAGACAGGGGAGGCCAAGGGGGTAGGGGGTCTCACGATGGCGGGGGGATCGCCCAAGGGCGGCCGGCCTCCGGCCGGGGGTGAGGGGGGTAGGGGTTCTCGAGGAGTGGAGGGGCTCCTTCCAGAGGAAGCCAAACCCAAGCCCCTGCCATTGTATATATATATATATATATATATATATATATATATACACACACACACATATATATATATATATATATATTAGAAGTCTCTGTGGTTCAATCCCTAGCTATTCTGGGGTCGGATCAAGTTCGGAGAGGTCAACAGGTCCAAGCCGCGGGTTTCCTTCTCCAACCTACTATTCTGCCGGCAGGGAGTACTAGTGACTCTATCACGATCCCACCCGTGATCCCTATCCTGGATTCCGCCGAGGAATCGGTCAGCCAGCACCAGGACCTTCCGGACCAAACTTGCAACGATCACCCCACCTCTACCGAGGTCGGACCATCAATCTCTAACGAAGGCAGCCCAATTCATGGTCTCTCTACCATTCAAACCAGATCCGCCGTAAGGCGGAACAAAAAATACCTCCATAAAGCCATTAATGCTTAACATCCTATCCTGGAACTTTTGGGGTCTGGCGAACAAAACTACATTAAGAAGAATCACCAGTCTGCGAAAAATCCACAATATTGACATCCTCATTATCCTAGAACCAAAAATCCTACCCAAAAGAATAAAATCTATCCAGCTGCAATTGGGTCTTCCATCGGCTGTTGCGGACAGACACGACATTTGGATCCTATGCACGAAAGACGTCAATTTTGGAGTCATCCAGGACTCCAAGCAGGCCCTTTCCTGTTGGTTTGATCACCCCAGCCTCCCTAAACGTGCCATCCTATCGGCGGTCCACGGCAGTTACGATATCGCGGACAGGAAACACCTCTGGAATGACCTCCTCGACATCCAGCACCACCACGCCAACTCTCCATGGCTTTGTATTGGGGACTTCAATACGATCACCAGCAGCTCTGAAAAATCTGGAGGCCGCCCTCCTCCCGTTCCTGCCATGCAAGACTTCAACAATTTCATCTTCAATGCCCATCTAGCCTCTCTCCAGTTCACTGGCAATGCATTCACCTGGTGCAACATGTAGGAGGTGAATCGACGTCAATATTCCAGACTCGATCGGGCCCTCACGAATGCCTTTTAGTACGGAATGGGGGTCACGACCAACCTGTCCCACCTAAACTCTACAGAATCTGACCACGCTCCGCTGCTGGTGGAGATCAATAACAACACACATTCATCCAAAAAGAACTTCCAATTTCTTGACTTCTGGACCGAGTACCCCCAATTCTGGGGCATCGTCGCGAAAGCTTGGAATCGATAGGATTCGCTCAACCCCCTAATCAGGGTTAGCAACAGGCTTAAGGCCACGAGGAGAACCTTGTCCAGTTGGAGAAGAACTGCCTACGGGGACATCTTTCAAGCCGTTCGGGTCGCAGAGGACGTTGTCACTCGAGCCGAAAATTTGGTCGTCACGGATTGCTCCAATGCGGCCAGGAACGCTCTCAACCTCACCAAGGCTATGCTTAAATTTAGGACCAAAGTGGAGACTAATTTTTGGAAGCAGAAAGCCAGGTTAAAATGGGACAGCGAGGGGGATAAAAACTCGCAGTATTTTCATGCCTGCGCTCACGGTCGTAGACAGAAGCTATCGATCCACAGGACGACAGACGACAACGGGAACATCATCACTGACCATAAGAGTATCCAAGTGGCTGCCACGGACTTCTATTCCAAATTATTCTCCAAAGAGACAGTTTACAAAGATAGGTCATTCCTTGACAAAATCCCCCTCCTCATCAACGATACTGACAACACCCGGTTGGAATGTCCCCACACTGCCCAGAAAGTTAAGGATGTAGTGTGGGCTCTGAATGAACACAGTGCGCCAGGTCTAGACAGCTTTTCGGGGGTATTCTACCGTATTTGCTGGGACATTATCAAACAGGACATCATCGAAGCAGCCGTCGCCTTCTTCGAAGGTGCTATTTACCCCAAAGCCATTTCCAGTGCCAATCTCATCCTTATCCCGAAAAAAAGATGACCCGGAGTCCTTCCGCAACTTTTGACCAATCAGTCTTTACAATTTCATCAACAAGATCATATCCAAGGTCATCGTGACGAGAATGGCAGAAATTCTCCCCAAGATCATATCGGAGGAGCAAAGCGGGTTTATCCGAGGGAGGAACATCCAGGACAATATTATGCTGGCTCAAGAGTTAATCACCTGCATAAAATTCCCTGCTAGAGGAAGCAACATTGCTGTCAAAATTGACATGGAGAAGACATATGACAGGCTGGACTGGCAGTTCATCATATGGGTTTTCAGAGCTTTCGGGTTATCGGAATATTGGACCAACATCGTTTGGAGATCTATCAGCAATTCTTGGTTCTCGACGATCATCAATGGCCAGGCCGAAGGGTTCTTCAAACCCCACCGCGGGGTTAGACAAGGCGACCCCCTATCCGCCACGATCTTCATCATTGCTGCTGACGCCCTGAGCAGGAACCTTAACAACATGGTCAACACCCCCAACTTCCAGCACTATCACACTTCCAGCGGGTGCCCTATCATCACCCATCTGGCCTTCGCTGACGATTTACTCATCTTCTCTTTCGGAGATGAAGGAGCGATGGCAGTGGTCCACAACACACTGCAGCGATACTCTAGATGCTCAGGCCAGAAGATCAACCACTCTAAGAGCGTAATCTACGACCATCACAAGACTAATAGAGAGCATGTCATCAATCTCTCCAACTTAATATCCTTCTCCGTAGCCCACCCTCCGATCAACTATCTTGGCTGCCCTCTAGCGTACGGGAAATACAACGTGGCCCTATTCGAGGACTTGTCTAATAGAATCAGGAAGAAGCTCGCGGGGTGGCACAATGCAACCTTATACCTCGGTGGCAAGATGATCCTCATCAACCACGTTCTCACCTCCATCCCCATTCATACTCTGGCAACTTGCTCTTCGCCTAAGATAGTCCTGTCTTCGATCGAACAGATCTTTTATAATTTCTTTGGGGGCATAGTAACGGCCTTGATAAGTATCACTGGGCCAGCTGGGACTCAATGGCTAACCCCACCGGCGAAGGGGGGTTTGGGTTTCACCAAACTCACTCACATTGTTAAAGCCTTTTCGATAAAATTATGGTAGAAACTGTGCACGACCAACAACTTATGGAGCAGGTTTTTTAAAGCCAGGTACTTCAAACACACCCACCCTTCTTTGGCCACTTCCAACTGCAGATCCTCAGCGGCATGGCGTCGCATCCTCATTGGTCGTGACCTTGTCGAGCCTGCAATGAGACTTCATTTGGGTACGGGGGATTCGAACCCATTCTTGGAGAGATTGGTCGGGGATTGCTTGATCCCTTGTCACACGGAGATCCCGAGAGGGCAGCAAGATCAGTGACTTATGGAACCCCACCAACGAAGACTGGAAGTGGGATCAGATTCGTGAATGGTCCGGTAATGAAGTGGTGGACAGCATTCGCGCGAGTGGATTACGCATTGGAGACGAGGCAGACGAGCTGAGATGGATACTGGAAGCGTCGGGGGCCTTTTTGGTGAGGTCGGCGAGAAGCACCATCCGGGGTACCGGTCAGCAGCACACTAACATTATGCACCATTGGCAAACATGCATCCCCAAGAAGTGGTCTTTCCTAATGTGGAGAGCCATTAGAATGAAGTTACCCACTGACGACACTCTCAACACCATCGGGATCAGCTTAGCTTCTGCATGCACCTGCTTCTCTGAGTGTCAGATGGAGACAATCGACCACACATTCTGTCAGGGGGGCCTTCCAGACAGTATTTGGAGGACCTTTAACCGGTTATTCAATATAGATCCGGGCGGCGGACGCTTCCACGATCTAGCGGCCTCTTGGGGTTCAGCCTCTCATGGCCACCAGATCGTCGCAGCGGCCGCTATATGGGTGATTTGGAAGAATCGCAACAAGGTGAGATACGAAGGTCATCAATACTCTGCCGACCAGCTCGCTCGGGAGGTTTTCCGCCAATGTTGCAAGAGGAGCACGCTGTGCTCCCACAGTTCGAAAACATTCTGTTCTGTCCTCCCCTCTAGTTTTCTGGCAGTTGTCACCGCTGCCCCTCTCTTACTTTTGTGGTATACTTGTATAGGCTTCGTCATTTTACGCCTTGTACTCGTGTTTCGGCTTTGATTTTCGAGCCGTCTTTAATAAATGGAGGGGTTTTCCAAAATATATATATATATATATTAGGCGCAAAATATGGAAGCCTTTACAAGTAAGCGCAAAACAAAATACAACAAGAAAGGGGAAGCCGGACAGAACAAAAAGATCATAGGCCCAAAATGCCGACACCTATACTAGTAGCCAAACAAAAAGACGCAAAATCCGAGGAGCTAGAAAAGAAGAGAGTTCCAAAAAGGAAACTAGCTTTGCGAGCAGAAGGATCTGATCTTTTGGCATTGTCGGAGAACCTCCCTAATTACCTGGTCGGCTGAGTACTGGTGACCTTCATATCTCGCCTTATTGCGATTCTTTTATAGGACCCACGTAGCGGCCGCCGCGACGATCTGGTAACCGTGGGAAGTGGAGGCCCATCCTGCCAAGAGATCGTTGAAGAGTCCGTCCTCCTGATGCTGCCCGCAACGCTGAGTAAGGACCCTCCAGACCTGTACAGGTAAATCCCCTTGACATAAGATATGGTCGGTGGTTTCGGTCTGACGCTCCGAGCAGCAATTACACGCAGACGCAAGGCTGAACCCAATGGTGTTGAGATTGTCATCAGTTGGCAACTTCTTACGAAATGCTCTTTAAATAAGGAAGGACCATTTATTGGGGATGCAGGTCTGCCAGAAGGCCGCGATGGTGGGGGATGGCACCCCAATACCCCGAACCACTCTTCTTGCCGAGCTGACCGAGAAGGATCCAGAAGCTTCGACCGACCACCTCATCATATCGGGCTTGGGACCAATCTTAAGATCGTTGTTGCGAATGCACTCTACCGCCTCTTCCCCAACCCAATCCCATATCTGGTTCCAATTTCAGTCATTCCCTGGTTGGTCCCATAAATTATTGATCTTGACGTGGCCTGGAGCTATCGGGAGGCTGGGAAGGAAGGGGTCTCCCGCCCAATGTTCCAGGAAGATCGAAGATTCGTTGTTACCCAGTTGGAGCCTTATCACCGATTCAGCAATGGAGCGCCTCGTGAGAATACGTCGCCAAGTTACGGAGGATCTGCTGTTGGAGATAGCCAGCGAAGGGTGTATATGTTTGAAGTACCTGGCCTTCATAAATCTAGCCCATAAGTTCTGACTAGAACAGAGCTTCCACCACAGCTTCATAGAGAAGGCGTCAACAATGTGGGAGAGTTTGGTGAATCCTAGACCCCCCTAATCTTTGGGCCTAGCCATGGAGTCCCAACTGGCCCAGTGATGTCTGTCGTGGCCTTCACTGTGAGCCCAGAAGAAATTGGTGATGATGCTCTCAAGAGAAAAGAGAACTTTTGGGGGGAGGGAGTACGCAGCCAGGGTAAAATGGGGACGGAGGTGAGCACATGTTTGATAAGGATCATCTTTTCGCCCGGAGATAAAGTAACAATGTGCCACCCCTCAATTTTTTTTCTGATTCTATTAATCAGCTTCTCAAAAATGCCTGCGTTAGATTTGCCATACACAAGTGGGCAACCAAGGTAGTGGAACGGAGGGTGATCGACGGCAAAAAAGGTGATGCTGGAGAGGCTGGCCGCTTGATCTCTCTTAATGTTGTGATGGGCGTAGATCACACTCTTGGTGGGGTTGACCTTCTGGCCAGAGCACATGTTGTATTTCTTGAGTGTGTTGTGGACCACCTCCACTGACCCAATGTCCCCAGAGGAGAAAATAAGGATGTTGTCTGCATAGGCCAGATGAGTGATAATCGGACAACGACAGTGTGAAAGTGCTTAATGTTCGATGCTCTAGTCATACAATTTAGCTGTCAACTCAAAGCGTCTGTCGCAATGATGAAGATGGTGGACGGTAATAGGTCACCCTGCCTAACCCCATGACTGGATTTAAAAAACCATCAGCTTGTCCGTTGATGACCGTAGAGAACCAGGAGTTGCTGATCGATCTCCAGACTATGTTGGTCCATGTTTCTGAAAATCCAATGGCCCTGAGAACCTAGATCATGAATTTCCAATCCATCCTGTCATACGCTTTCTCCATGTCCAGTTTGATGGCTATGTTGCCCCCCCTCGCTGGAACTTCATGCAGGTGATGAGCTCATGAGCCAGCATAATATTGTCTTGGATGTTTCTACCCTTGACAAATCCACTCTACTGCTCAGAGATTATCTTGGAGAGAATTTCGGATATACGGGAGGCGATAATTTTGGAAATTATCTTGTTGGTGAATGTGCAGAGACTCATAGGGCAGAAATCCCGAAATGTCTACGGGTTATCTTTTTTGGGGATAAGAATCAGGTTGGCGCTCGATATGGCTCTGGGGTAGGTTGCTCCCTGAAAGAAGGTCGTGACTGCTTCATGGATGTCATACTTGATGATATCCCAGCAGGTACAAAAAAATACACCCGAAAACCCGTCGGGTCCTGGCGCACTATGCACATCAAGTGCCTAACCGCGTCTTTTACCTCGCTCTCGAAAGGGAGGAGTTTCAGCTGGTTGTTGTCGTCATCATTGATGAGGTGGGGTATCTCTGCCAGGATGGAGTTGTCTTTGTAGATCATTTCTTTGGTAATCAACTTGGAGTAGAACTTTACGGCAGCAACTTGAATACCCCGTTGGTCGTTGATGATATTTTTCGATTCGTCGGCTATCTGATGCAGGGTAAGTTTTTGTCTGCGACCATTGACGCATGCATAGAAATAGCTCGAGTTTTTGTCCCCGTCTCTGTCCTATCTACGCCTCGCTTTTTGTTTCCAAAAATCAGTCTCAACCTTCAGCCAAAATTTAAGAATAGCTTTGGTGAGGTTAAGGGCAGCCCTGGCTGCAGGCGAACACTCAATCGCGAACAGAGTTTCGGTACGGGTGACATCATCCTCTGCGACACGAACGGCCTGAAAAATGTCCCCATATGTCTGTTTGCTCCATCTCGAAAGGGCATGCCTCGTGGCCTTGAGCTTGTTGGCTAGCCTGATGAGCGGGTTGGGAGAGTCCTCGTGGGCCCAACCTTTCTCAACAGTGTGCTTAAATTGAGGGTGTTCACTCCAGAAGTCAAGAAAGAGAAAGGCTTTTCTGATCTGGATGGATTTGCTTTTGACTTCGACTAGAAGAGGGGTGTGGTCGGATTTGGTGGAATTGAGGTGAGATAGTTTAGAGGTGATCCCCGATCCATTCCATAAGGCATTAGTGAGAGCCCTATCAAGACGAGAATATTGCCGACGGTCGCCTTCTTGTATGTTGCACCAGGTGAAAGCATTGTCGTTGAACTAGAGAGGGGAGAGGTGGGCGTTAAATATGAAGTTTTTAAAATCTTGCATGGCCGTGAGGGGGGAGGGTGGCCGCCAGACTTCTCTTCCCTGCAGGTAATAGCATTAAAGTCCCCAATACAAAGCCAGGGGAGGTTAATGTGGTTGTGGTGGATGTCGATGAGATCATTCCAGAGAAGTTTATGTTCGGGGATATCACAACTGTCGTGGACCGCTGACAGGAGGGCTCGCTTAGGGATCAAAGGGTGTTCCATCCAGCAAGAGAGAGCCTGCTTCGAATCCTGGATGACTCCGATATTGACGTTCTTCGAACAGAGGATCTAGATGTCATGTCTGCCATCGATGGCTGTAGTGAAGGCTAACTCCAACTTTATGGTTTTGAGTTTCTTGGAAGGAATTTTAGGTTCAAGGATGATCAGGATATCAATCTTGTGAATTTTGTTGAGACTAACAAGTCGTCTCATGGTGGGTTTGTTCGCCAGACCTCGAACATTCCAAGAGAGGATGTTAAGCATTAATGATGCTTGGGGGTGATGCTTGGTCCGCTTGTCTGCGAACCTGGTGCGCATGGCTGATGACTCGGATGCTCCTTTCTTTTCTGTCTTTTTTTGGAGGAAGTTGTCTCGGTAAACATTAAGGCGAAAATGTCGAGTACGGGCTCCTCTGGATGGGTGGGGGGAGTTCTTTAGCGTGGTTAAGCAATTCTTCCAGCCGTGTCCAGGGTGGACTCCTCGGGGGGTATGAGAAGGGTGTCTTCGTTTTGGCCGGTTGGATCTTCTGCGGACAAAAGATATCCAGCGGCGATAACCTGTTGTCCCCGAAGTACCTGCTCTGGTCCCAAGATAGCAAGGGCTTTAGCATCGGAGATTACAAGGGCTTCAGCATCGGGGATTTCATTACTGGAAAGGTGGACAACTAAGGGCTGTGTTGATTCAGAATTCGGGTCTGGGGGATTCTCCCCCATGTCCTTCGGGTATGGTTCTCCGGAGCTCACCTTCTCTGACTCCGGCTCGGGGGCCACAAACGATCCTTCGAGGAGGGCAATCTCCTGAGTAGCATCTTCCTCTTCTGTTAGTAAAGCGTTGAACCGATTCGATATGATAGGCGCAGGGGGATTGTAGGTGACCATCGCTTTTCCTAGTGACATACCTGGCTCACCTCCGTTGGATTCGAACCTTATGTAGGAATTTGGTAGTGGAAGTAGCGGAAGAGCGTCTGAGGTTTAAGCTTCCTGCTATCGTTGGCCGTTGTGTCTTTTCGGGCAGGCTTCCTCTTGGGCTCTGGGTGTAGACGGAAACAATATTTTGTGAGATGCCCTCTCAGGTGGCAGTGATTACAAAAAATAATATGGTTATCGTAAACTAATTACTGGGTGTATGTCTTGCTGCCTAGCTCAATTAGGATGTGATTGGGAGGCTCGTTGGTGAGATCGAACTTAACACAGATCCTGGCATAGTGAGCCTTAGATAGGTTGCTTGTCTCGGGTACGGAGGCCACGAAGTCCCGAAAGAGTTGGCAATGTGCCTGAGAGCCGCGGGGACGAAGCAAACCAGGGGGAGGTTGGGTAGGGTCACCCAAGCCGCAACCGTGGCTGAGTCCACTTTGGTGTTAAAGTTCGTAGACCACCTGATGATCTTTATCTGGTGAGTGTCCACTGGTGAGTGTCCACCCTGCTGGTTCCCTTAGACCACACGGTCCGGTGGTCAAGCTCGGAGGAGAGATAAAGCAGAAGATGCCTGGGGTCTGCAGGGACACTCTGTATTCTGTAGATAGCCTCCAACTGGCAATAACCTCCTGTACTCTGCTGAACTTAGGGCAGCCGGAGAAAAATTTGAGGACAAAAGTGTGGGGAAAGGAGGTGAGCAGCGCGGTCAGTTCCTGATCAGAGAAGGGGACCTTAGTCACGGCTGAATCAGGTAAGTAGGCAACATCAGGGAGAGGAACGTCGGAGAGTTTAAACCCCTGTTTGGCCGATAAGTTCGGATGGAGCTTCTCAGCGAAGGAAGGAATCGGGGCCACCGAGGGCTATGGGGCGGCCCTGGAAAAACTGGAAGAGGGCAAAGCCGGGAGCAAATCTACTGCCGGCAAGGGGGCCGGCTCCAAAGAGGGAAGAGGGCGATCAGATCATCGGAGAAAACCTGACCGGAAGAGGGGGGGAGCCCCAACGGAAGAAAGAGCACAGGTGTCGGGAGCGTCGGACCAGGATGCAGAGTCTGCGTAAATGGCGACCCGAAAGGACGTAGCTGCGCCTACAATAGAGGAGACCGGAAGAGACCCCGAAGGATCAACAACCGAGGACAGGAGAGGGAAAGCGCCAGCGCAAGGAAAGGGAGGCCGACCTCCCGAGAAGGCGAGGAGGGAAGGTGGACTAAGAGGACCAGACCTAGGGGATCGGGCCAGAGCGGCCGGCGTCGACCCAGACTGAAGCGGAACCCCCAGGAGCTCGGCGGAGCCGGGCCATGCCGCAGGTGGAGGGTACTCCAGAGAGCACGAAGGAAAATCTGAGGGTGCCAGGCCTCAACCCGGATCAAGGAGCGAAGGGAGAGCGCCGGAGGACCCACCAACGAGGGCGCCGAACCCACAGGGTACGCCACCAACGAACCTATAGTACGCACCACTAGGGCCCGCGCCACCAGCCCGAGAAGAAGACACGCCAGAGGGAGTGCCGAAACCGCCGGGTGGTACCCCAAAAGTCTGCGCCACCAACAGACCCGCAGGGTCTCCATACGTAGAGCCTAACCCGTCGGGTGGTGCCACAAAAGGCTGCGCCCCAAACGGACCCACATGGTCTCCACAAGAGGCACCCCAAACTGAACCGCAGGTTACGCCAGAGGGGCCCACGTCAACAGCGCCCAACGCCAAGACAACTATGCCCCATGGGGCCTCCAAAGGAGCAGTCGCACCATAAGGTACGCCACAAGCAGACATGGTCACGTGGCCAGGAGGCCCACAGCAACCGTCCGTGCTAGAGTGTACGTCCCCCAACGGGTGGGCAGGACCCGAGGAGAGCATGTGGCCCCCTGCTGCTGGACTCCAGGCGGGATTCAAAATTGGAAAAAAGGGGAATGGGCGGAGGGCGGTGGGGGACCCGGGGAGGGAAGAACGGGGGCGGCTCCGGGAAGGTGGCACCACCCCAGCTGCTGGGCTGGAAGGGGAAATGGCGAACGACGACTAGGGGTTGCCAGAGGGTGAAGGTGAG
>JANAVB010028400.1:269611-369611 GCA_029216955.1 Iris pallida
TGTTACTTTTTGGCTTGTATATTATGTATCTTGCTAGTCCTCTGAGGACCTGGTGATCTCTCCAGGTATTAGCTGAAGTAATCGAGGTAGAATACATTAGAGAATTGATGATTATTTCTCAGGAATTTCAGGTATATTTAGTTCATCTCTTTTCATACTCGTCTTATATTATATTACTTTGATATTGCTGCTGTATAGCCTAGTTTACAAGCTTTATCTTTCGTTAGAAGCTTGTTCAAGATAATTGCAATAGAGTCTGGTCTACTTTATTTTATATTATCTTTTTTTGTTACTTGTAGTAATCGGTTTGCTAATGTCTGGCCAGCATTAGTTTACTTGGTTTATACAAGAGTTTATCTTCAGTGGATTGAGATATTTGTAGTTGAATGGATAGATTGCTTTAGAAAACCAGACATCTTATATGTATTCGAGCTGGGCTGGATTTCTCTCGATGCGTAGCTGACATGTATACGTATCCTAGTCCTACGTATTTTAGGACTGGATCGTTACACGTTTTTGTGGTGGCCCATACAGGTCGAGTTAGCCGTTTCGGTTATTGTACTGAGCGGGCCTGTGAACATGACTAAACCCTTAGGAATCTCAATCCACAACTGCATTGACAATTCTTTTGGAAATTTTTTTCTGCCCTTGAACTTCGTATTTGCTCTCGATTACTCTTCCTTTGCTTTCTCGTATCATTGCTTCTCGTCCCTTCCAATTTCGGAGTGACGAATAATTATGCTATATAGGATCTATCAGAAATTCTTAAGTTATAGTGTAAGTTAGTCTGCTTATTATATTATGATTGCTTGATAGATAATGGGGATTATAGATGCCATATGCCATAGGGCATCATGTGTTTGATAAGATAGTTTGACCAAATGTGGGAAGACGTTCCAGAAATAGCTAAAAGATCATACTAGGTTACGTTCTTATGGTAGTCACTCGATAGAGTAAACGGTGGTAGTTTTAGTGTAATGATTGGCCCTCTACAAGAATAAAGTAGACATAGTCTAACCTAACCCATTTACTATTATACCTTGTTAGTTTAAAGTTAGGATTGGGCGGATTAGTGGGTACCACTTAGCTTAGTTTGGTAGAAAGGAGACTCATATAATTGTAATAATAGTATGGTTAGGAGGGACAAGTCTTCAATGTGATCTTTGTAAGACCGTCAGTACCAAGAAGAGCCACTAGAGATAACTATCTATAGTTTTACGATATAGATGTTGCAAATCCAAATTATTTAGGCTTGATTATTACTTGACTTATTAGGAGACACTGTAGTGACCAACTGTATCCCTTAAACTATTCCTAGTTACCATAGCACGTTCTTTGTTAGTGAGCCTTATTTTAATTTCGAGGACGAAATTCTTTTAAAGTGGGTAGAATATAAGGACCCTGATTTTGGGAATTATTTTTTTATTATTTTATAGTATTTCTAATTATTATGTTATATTGTATATTTAAATATGATTATATATGTACTTTTTTGTGTCTTTGATTTTTGGAGCACAAGACATACCAATCGTTCGATACATCATTCATGATTTTTGTAGTAGACAGGATGACCTTCAATTTGAGATATCATGTCCCATCAAACTTGTCCCCTAGCATTTATTTGACTTCGTACAACTTTGGGTCAATTTAAGCCATTTGATTATTTTTCGTAATTCTAGACCTAACTTCCAATTTGAGTTCATGACTCGACATTGATCAAAACCATTTGCCCTAATATATTGTTTTGATCTATTTTGAGCCTACGATACACATGCCAAGGGTGTGCCACTTAATCGAGACCCCATGTGCTATTTATTTACGAATGGCACAAGAGACTCATTAGTTGACTTTTCGAGTTCGACTTGACTAGAAAATATATTGGGACCCTAACCTAGCCAACCCCACTTATAGAGCCATGATAGGTTGCCATGGCTTGGTATAATTATTTTGATATTTATTTTGGGATGTTATACATCCAAATAGATTTATATACATTCTTGTATATATATATGATTATATTTATAAAAATATATATGATTATATTTATAATAGCCTAAATACTATATATATATATATGGCCCTAGTCATGGTTAAGTTTGGAGGTGCATATCGGCTATAAATTTTGGTACGGATAGTATAGTCGTATGCTTTGACTAGTGTTAGAGCCATGGTAGGGAAGGCCAAGCCATAAGCGTGTCCCAAATAGGAAAACAAGTCAAAGTTGTGAATTGGCCCCTACAAATGATTTAATTAGTTATTTATTACATTACGACTTTTAGGAGAACCGTTGTACCAATTTAGCCCGTTTGACCCGAACCAAGCCCAAGCCCATGTAGTCGGGTAGTGCGTCTAAAAAAACGTCCACGTAGATGTATATGGTATTGATATTTTATTTAGTGAGTTAGTAGCCAATTTTATAAAAGGTGGATAAATATATATTATATAAATTGTCTCGCTATTAAAATATTATTTTACTTTGTAAATTATGGTAAATACTTCCTTTAAAGTATCTTTGTGAATTTTTGGGATTATAGGCTATATATATATATATATATATATATATATATATATATATATATATATATATTCCTATAAATCAAAGTTATAATGTAATTATAGGCCATGATCAATTATATATATCTGTTAGAATAATTCTATTGAGTAATACATGTACTTTATATATGTAAATATATTCTAAATATATATATTCATATATGGGGTTTTATCTATACAATATATATCTGTGGATGAATATATAAATATACCTATAGTTTAAAGAAAGAAGAAAAAAAGAAAAGAAAAACCATAACTCACGGGATATTGCCAATGCAATATCTCGCGAGTTACAAAATACCCCCAAACCCGTTCAGAGCAGGCCGAGCCCCCATTGCAAACCGACCCCATTGTACATATATATATATATATATATATATGTATATATATATATATATATGTATATATATATATATATATATATATATATATATACATATATATATATATATATATATACATATATATCGAAAGGAAAAAAAAGGAACAAAACCAAACCCTACCCTCGCCACAACAGCCCCGGCCACCTGCGCATCCATGCGCCACCGCGCGACCGCCAAGGACCGCCGGAGGTCGGCCGTCAACAGCGACCGTGCGCGCGGGCAGGACGTGGAAGAACAGACAACAGTAGCAGCAGCAACCGCCCGAACCCCCAACTTCGCAGGTATCGTTCTCTCTCACCTCATCATCGATCATCGAACTAGTTCTTTTGTTTTAAAGACAACATATAGGACTTGTAAACCCTTCAAATAGTTTTAGTCTAGATGCCCTAGATTTTCCAGAAAATTTCTCCAAAGATTGTCGAAAAACTGCTTCAAAAACAGTTTAGAAACCTCCCACGAGTCCTATTTGGAAGACGAATTTAGGGCTAGATATTTAAAATTTCAAGAATATAATTAAAGGCACTTTTAGACAACATATAGTAGATCAGAACCTATCTTGTAGTTTTGATTTTAATTAACAGTACATAAAGAAATCAGATTTCCAAAACCAAGAAAAATCTGTTTTTAAACTTATAAAATTTCACGATACGGGGACGTCCCACCAAACCGGGCGACGTGGTCGCGAACTGAAAGAATCGAGAGGTGCGTATCGACTTCGTGGACGTGTGGGCTTTGACGGAATTCAAATTGGTTGCGTGTGTGCGACGAATTTGATGCGTAACCGTCAAAATTTACCGTATCGGCCTCTTTGCAAATTTCTCAATTACTTTGTGCACGTTCGTCAGATCGAGACGAAACTTGGCCAACAGGACCGTATCATTTTTCTGGTCCTGTATGCCAAGTTTGGCCCAAATCTAAGACAGTTAACCGGATCGCCGTTTTGCGGGCCCTACGATCCGACTCAACGGACGATTTCGTGCACGGCTCATCGGAATCCAAAATTGGATATACCATTGGGTTCGTCTCGTAAAAAGAAATCCGTAGACATGTAGTTTGACGACTTTAGAGACCATTGACTTTGGCACGCTTTTCGGTGCAAAGTAGGTCCAACGGCGGATATCGTTTTGGCCTGAAATGACCATTTTTCCCTTGTGTCCAGAATTGGACTTAAGAACAGGCAATACTAGCTAATTTGACTAATCTGGAAACGTTGGCAACATCTATTATAGCTTCTGGAGGCAGTTGTGAGACTTGGACTTTCTGACTTATTGATTGGCGATATATTGTTGGTTCTCCGTGTAACCCTCATACAAGTATACCATGCCAAATCGTACAGTACCTTTTATATGCATGTTCTTTAATTCCTTAGTGTTCATTATCCCATCATATTCATGATTATTTTATCTTGAGTTGCGGTTACTTACCTTGTTTCAGTTCTACTTATCTTGTTAGCATATATTTACATTCTTGATATACATCTTGTGTGCGTTATATTGCCTTCGTCATTACTCGTGTTTTGTGATAGAGTCGTCTAGTCCTACACTACTGACTCTCATGATTTGACTTGACTTGACATGACTTGAGTAGGACTTGACTTTGACATTCTTTAGATTGGGAGTGCTTACCTTGACTACGGTCTATGGAATTATTTTACTAGGAATGGCTACCGTCTCGATTGGAGTGCTTGCCTTGACTACGATTGAGACACTATAGATTGGGAGTGCTTGCCTTGACTACAGTCTACAAATTTGACCTATTAGCCACGACTAGTATGGCATGCCAGTGTCTTAGGATTTTGTGTCTTAGATCTTGGTATCTTAGTTATTCTGATTCGGCCGATTTCTTTCATTATTTTTTACTTCTCTGCATACTGGTATTGTTACTTTTTGGCTTGTATATTATGTATCTTGCTAGTCCTCTGAGGACCTGGTGATCTCTCCAAGTATTAGCTGAAGTAATCGAGGTAGAATACATTGGAGAATTGATGATTGTTTCTCAGGAATTTTAGATATATTTAGTTCATCTCTTTTCATACTCGTCCTATATTATATTGCTTTGACATTACTGCTGTATAGCCTAGTTTACAAGCTTTATCTTTCGTTAGAAGCTTGTTCAAGATAATTGCATTAGAGTCTGATCCACTTTATTGTATATTATCTTTTCTTGTTACTTGTAGTAACCGATTTGCTAATGTCTGACCAGCATTAGTTTACTTGGTTTATACAAGAGTTTATCTTCAGTGGATTGAGATATTTGTAGTTGAATGGATAGATTGCTTTAGAAAACCAGACAGCTTATACGTATTCAAGCTGGGCTGGAGTCCTCTCGATGTGTAGCTGGCATGTATACGTATCCTAGTCCTACATATTTTGGGACTGGGGCATTACAATCAGCTAGCAAACTTTTTTTCTAAACCACTTGCCGAAGAGCGTTTCAACTTTCTTCGTCGAGAATTGGGAATCTTAGATGAAAATGGCATACAATAAAATCAACTATTTTCCAATTTTAGACTATCTGTCTTACTTTTATTATCCTTGTTTTCTTCTGGCTCAAACTGTTTGGAGTTCTGGATCCACATGGACCGAACTTGGGCTGAATTCGGTCTATGATCGAACTCGTGCCGAACTCGGTCTGGTCGGCTCCAGAACCTTCAGCCATTGTAGGCCGTCCGATCTTCTTGATCACCACCCATTTTTTTCTTATTACATCCGTCCCTACTTTATATAAACCCGAATTTTGAACCTCTCTTCATCTTCCACCTCTCTCCATCCTCATTTCTTAAAACCCTAACCTTAGATCTATCAACTTTAGTGCTTTCTCCCCTCCAAACTCAAGATTCGAAGCTTTTTAAGGATTCTCTTTCATCTCCATTACTTTTTTTGAGGTATATTTCTTGTAGCTTCCCCTCTCTACTTTCATTATTTTTCTATGGCACCTAGACTCTTCTCTAGAGGAAAAAGAAGTAGAAGTGAAGCCTCTTCATCACATCCTCCTCCTATTATGGATCTTCCTCACCCTTTATTTAATCCACCTCCTCTCCCAATGCCGACACCTACAATGCGCACATATTTGTTTCGTTAGAAGCTCTAATGAATGGTATACTGACTTTTGTGCACATAGTGTGGAGCCAGGACATCCTATTAATTTTGCCATCTTTGATGAATTTGACTCTAACTTTAAAGACCTTTGTCTTGATGAACTAGTATCTACCTCTTTAAGAGTTTATCTTAATGCCATAAAAATATTTTATTACAATCTCACTCATGATGACCTTAAGATTTATTCTAAGGTAGCTGGTATCGACATTGAGTTCGATAATTTTGACTTGGCTAATTGGGAACGCCTTGTCAATGCTCGTGACTTCAAGTTTGTTGACGGTATCACCTTAGAAAGTGTTAAAGACATGATGTGTGCACCTAACCTTCGTCCTCAAAAACTTCGTGCTAAATATCTTAACCAACACTTTTCTAAAGTTCATCGTATTATATTTTCTTCTATCTTGCCAAAAGCTGGATCTTCTGATGAAGTAACCTACCTAGAGATTTTTGCACTATTTTATCTGCATTTCACCATCCCATTCAACTTTCCACGAACGATGATAGACTGGATGATTCGTGCTAGAAAGAAGCCTAGAGCACTTGTGTATGCTATGTACCTACCTATGATCTTTTCTGTCTTTAACATTCCCTTAGAAGACTGTCAGTTCATAGGAGCTCTCGTTTACCTTTCCAAGGCTCGTAGGACTGCACCTGCACCTTTACCCCCTGCTCCTGATGAGGAAGCATCTTCTGATTCTGATGCCCCTCAACCTAAACCATTTGCAACCCTGTATTCTATCAGAGACATGTTGCACGACCGCTTCCAGTTGGAAGACGATCGTTATGCTCAGCTGGATTATCGGACCATCCTTTAGATGGCCGCCATTAGCAACACTATTCATGACATCTAATATAACATGGCAAGGCATACCACTGTGCCTTTTTCTATGGATCGGGACCCTTCTCGCGAAGGCCACCGGATTGATGACCCTTGGGCCATGAGGTATCTAGATCCTGATGCTGCTTTTGTCGACCCTCGTCGCTCTGCCAGCAATCCATCAGGCTCTATCGGTCCATCATGTCCTTCTGCTCCATGATGGCTGTAGTTTACTACTTTAGGATGTTGCTGATGCACTCTAGTTATGTTTCTGCTCTTTAGTTTTATTTCATGCACTATGTAGTTTATGTATGTTTCAACAGAATGCAAGTTTCACCTGCTGGATTATCAAACTGCTAGTTTTACTATTAAGTTTGGTTTTGGTTATGTTGTGTGTTTGATCTTTCACTTTGTCTATTTTTATCTCTTTACGGGGGAGCTATGTACTATTTTGTTAAATGACAAAGAGGGAGAAAAATAGCATACTATGTGATATTTTATGTGATATTATATTGAGATGTGATATTGTAGATGAATTATATCGATCTGCTATGCTTGGATAAATCTTATGTACTTGGACGAAAATATTCATTTACGGGGGAGCCACTTCATACTTGCAAAAGATCTTCTCTTCTTCAACATGTGTCCTTGTATGGATATTAAGACATACAAATATCATTTTGTCAATTATCAAAATATGGGAGATTGTTAACCCAAACTGGATCGCAGTCAACCTGATTTAGATAATTAACACCTGATATATAATATGATCCAATACGACACATCAAGTTCAAGACAGAACATCACCTATGATCTACTATGACACATCAAGTTCAAGATAGAGGTCGTCTACAAGCTGTTGCATTGCAAATGTAATTTGTTCTTAGTCTGTAATTTTTTTATTTATTGAGTCTAGAAAAATATGTACGTTGAGTCGCACTGTGTCATCTCAACCCCTAAACATATTTCTCCAAGCTCCACCATACAAACAAACAAATTCCTGAACCAAACCAAACCACCCTCACCCATATAAGGCCTCTGGTCTGAGGTAGACCGAACTCGGGCCAAACTCGGTCTAAAGACCGAACTCGGGCCGAACTCGGCCTCCTTAAAATTAGCAACCTAATTTTTAGGACCACCTTACTGCGAGCTGTATAAAATTCAAATTTTTGAATATTTTGGGACAGAAATCTGGCCGAACTCTGCCTCCCCTATCTAGTATAAATAGAGCTTGATTCTTCTCATTTCAAATCATCTCTTACTCTCAAGCTTTCAATTTTCTAAGCCTTATATGCTATAAGCCTTACTCTTCCAAATCCCCTAGCCACAAAACTTCCTAGCCCCAAGGTGCTCAGTGCAATTCAGCTAGAAGTTCTGTGCAAGAGTTGAAAAGAAGTCACTTGGAAAATTTCAAGTTTTGCATCTGCGAAGTTGAAAGTATTCGAGCGCTTCGGATTTAAGGCTCGTATTTGTAAGAAGTTTTCATGCTCTTCAGACTAAAGGCACGTGTGTACCCTATTTCACAAATAGTAGATTTTAACTCCAAGCAAGAGTTCTCGGGCCTGGACTAGTCCTCTATGAGGGATACCAGGATATATCGTTGTATTTGCGTTTTTTTTTCTAAACACTTTTACTTTCCGCATTATTATTCTCTGATTATATATTCTCTTAATAGTTGTTTTCTGGACTTAGCATAGAGTTATTTTAATCGGTCATTATAGACACAAACTCTATTCACCCCCTCTAGAGTTGCCTACACGCTATTTAAAGTGCCTCGTCGACGTCTTTGCCCACGGCACAGCCCGTTAAAGTGAGAAGAATGTCCTCGAAGAGAGACAAGGACATAGGAACTACACATAAACAAAAGTGTGTCAGGAAAATAAAACGAAAGTATCTAGGTGGCCCTTGCATGGGGCATTCATGCCGGTACTTCATAGAAGACGCTGCGTGTTGACATTGACTGTGTGAAGCTTCAGCGTCTAGTCGATACTTTGTGAAAAGTAATAATTATGTGCGTCAGTCGACAGAACTTTAGCACAACTTCAGAACACCACCCCGAAGGGCGGTATCCATGCGCATTAGCAAGAAAAAGCATCAGCATATCTTTGAAATGACGCTCCTAAGAGTCGACACTCAAATGCATCAGCAAACCAAGAAGTCAATAACAATCAGACATCTACCAGCAACGGGTGGCTGTACATCCCCTACAATAGGAGCTTGCTCAACGACGACAGCTTCAGAGGCCAATTGCTTCCCTTTGGCCTGTCGAGTAGCCTCCCCGACTTGTCTAGCCGACGTCATTCTAGTCTGTCTCGCAGTCACTACAGCCGGTTGGGGGGCTAACCACTGCCCCACTAGTCTTCTTGAAGCTCGCCGCCGGAGCTTTCGGGATTCTTGATTTCTTAGGAGCCATGGAGAAAAAAGTTAGGGTTTGAAAGAAGAAGAAGACTCTGACGAAAAAGCTTCTATAGAAAGATAGGTAAAAGCAGGAAAGTTTTTCTCTATCTCCAACGATCCCTACTTATAGGGTGCAGCCACGTCAGCAAAAGAAGATGAAATGCTTCGTGATCAAGAGAACTCTTCGAACAACGTAGAAACAAAAAGTTGGGATCATGATGACCGTTCTCTAAAAACGAAGAATTAAGATGAACTTTAATGAAGCGACGGCTCATAGAATTTAATGTTGAAGCCAGAGCATGACGACAGCCTGTCAGTAGCCACGCCGAGCATTCGCTCGAAAAGGACACGTGTCATGCTTCTGTTCAAAGTATTCCGAGCTTGATTCAACTTCGAAACATTTTGAAGGTGGTCTTATAGAAGCATGAAAAAGTGCAGACATATCAAAAGCGCAGGTAGTGTTCTCGCTACACAAAGCTTCATAAAAGCGTAGATACCCAAAAAGTGCAGACAAAAGATCAGAAACCACAGTTCATAAAAAGCCCTTTATTAAATCATTCCTACAAAGATCTATTACAGATTCATCATGATTACAAAGAAAAGGGCTTTGCCTACAAGGATCTATTATAGATTCATCATGAAAAGAACTAAGGCATCTAATGATCTACAAGAGGGTTAATCTTCACAGGCGCCATACAAGGGGGTTAACCTTCACAAACGCGTAGCCCCCAGACGCGCATTGCTGGCAGAGAAAGCCATTTCCTGAAATAGCTATTGGCCTGAGCGAGAACTCAATCTATAGCACAGGCCATGCCACCGCCATTGAGCATGATAGATCACAACCGGTGGCTCTTCAGATTGGCAACCAATCCAAATCCGAAAGCTCAAATCTCGAAGACCTCTAAGATGTTGTTCAGGTTTAAACTCCTTATGCCAAATGCTCAAGTGCATCTCGAAACTCAGCAGCAGTTCTTCTACAAAGGCACAGTCTCTTTGAACAAAAGGATCCATAACCATCAACCGACTTGTGCAAAGGCCAATGGTCGTTCGAAGCTAAGTCAGGATCGAGCATAGCGTTTGGAATGCTAAGAGAGGAAGACGACTCTTCTGAAAAACTCTCCTTTATATAGGGTGAGTGTGGTCCAACCAACATGCCATGTGGTCGTCGGTCAAAGATGTCCAAATTAATCGGATGAACCTAGAACTCAGCACAACAAACCTCATTTAATAGGTTTATTTTACTGAGTCCAAGGCCACAGACGTTGTGAATTTCCCAAAAGACGACGACAATTAAAAAGGAGGACGACCGACTCGGCTGTCAAGAAGAGCATTCATTAATTGCTCTTCAAAGACTTCGATAGGAACTAGCTCCTTCGGCTCAAGAAGCGTAGCCAGGTACCTGCGCCCCCTCTTCGACCCAGAAGTACAGATAGATTATTTCTTCACATAGAGCCCTCACTTCAGTTTAAAAAGCGCAAAATCTTCAAACCCAAAAGCTCTGTGCCCTCGCTTCAACTCAGAAGCACAGAGCCCTCGCTGTAACCAAAAGCTCAGCCCATTCAACGACCCCCATCATCTGATACTTTGGTGACACTATTGCCCAAAGCACAAGTCTACTCATCGCCCTAAAGTACAGTGACTATGTTGTTTGAAGCACAAGTCCACTCGTCGCCCTAAAGCACAGTGACTCCGTCACCTAAAGCAGAAGTCTACTCATAGCCCTAAAAGCATAGTGACTCCGTCGCCTAAAGCATAAGACCGTTCGTCGCCCAGAAGTGCACTGGCATCAAAAGCTCTATCAGAAGCACAGCTCGCATAGCGGTGCAGCCTTACGAAGTGATATGGCTCCACATTGCCAGATGGGTGCTTATATATTTCGGCATACCACCCTATCGGTTTGTTTAAACCACTGCTCTTAAGATAAGACAGAGTTTGATTCTGTTGAAAAGAGCAATATCTTATCAGTTTGTTTAAACCAGATATAAGGACGGAGTTTGTTCTTTTGGACGAGAGCCATATCCAACTGGTTTGTTTAAACTAATGGCCCTCTAAAATAAGACCAAATCCAACTTCGGGGATAGGAACAGAATCTACTCAGGTCCATCCGATTAACAAATAAGCAAACGCCACGTGTCGTTTATTCAGTGTTGTTGATAACTCCCTAAAGATCTCGATAGAAGAGAATCCCCGTGCCTGCCACGTGTCATCTAAGCAGTAGCCCTCACCGTGCCGCCTTAAAGATTCTTTTATATCTACATGTGTAGAGTATCTGCACAATCCTTATACACATCGCATATGTGCTTTCCCCTATAAATAGAAGGAGTTTTCCTTCGATAAAGAGGCTTCAAAATCTTCAACTTCGGCATCCTCTTCATTGGTAACCCTAGAGTTTCAATCACCAGCACCAGAAAGCCAAAGCAAGTTCAACTCATCGTCAGATCGTCAACGGAGTAAAGGAGCCGCTATAGTGCTCGATCTCCACCGCCACACTTTTTGAAAAAATTTGTACTTAGATCTCCTGTTTAGGAATCGAATGTACTCTTTTTACGTTTAAAATATAAAATGTTCGTATAACCTCTTATCATGACAAACAACGTTTAGCCGTCGAGCATGTGTTAGCTCGTGTTACAACTTTATTTCTGTTGGCCTAAGGACTGTAACATGATTGACAAATCCTAGGATTGATCATGTATGAGTTAGCTCGTGTTACAACTTTCTAACGACTTATAGAGGTTATTTTGGAGGCAGCTAGAATTTCAGCTGAAGAGAAAGTAGCCGTGGTACGACTACAATTGTTGGATTTAGCTCGCAGCTGGTGGGAAGGACGGTCGATAGATATGTGATCGAATTTTCTAGGCTTAGTCGATTTATTCCTACCTTAGTGGCGACCGATTTGGACCGAGTATATCGATTCCAACAGGGACTCCACCTAGAGATCATTCTAGCAGTGGAGCAGTTTGAACACCAGTCATTTGATACCGTTTTGCGAGCAGCAAGAAGGTACGAATATACTTCACAGAGGATAGTAGATTGATCCGGAGGACGGAAGAGGCCACATGGATAGTTATCTCAGTTATCAGTACCAACCCCGGCAGCTAGGGCCTTGACCATTGGAGCTCCTAGGAGGGTGACCACAGTTTCGTCGGTTCAGCACTCGACTCTGACGTACCCTCAGCAACAGAAGTATAAGCAATCTTCTATAATGGGCTGCACTCGTTGTGGGAAGCCTGGGCACGTAATTTCAGAATATCGCAGAGCAGAGGGATTATGCTTAGCTTGTGGAGCACCGGACCACATGATAGGGTCCTGCCCGCATAGAGCAAGTTCATCTTCGTCAACCCTAACCAGTCCATCAGTTAGGGGACCAGCACCAGTACAGCAGCAGCAGCAGTACCAGCCTCCAAGGCCATTGTCGCCTCAGGCTCAAGCATTCTAACAGTAAAGGCCGCAGAAGTATGCTCAATCCCAGGCCCAAATTCAAAATAGGCAGAGTGGTCACTAGCAGAGGGGACCAGTACCAGAGGACAGGGTCAAGCTATGGCTCTGACAGTAGCAGAAGAATTGGCATCATGTGAGGTGGTGACAGGTACCATTCTCGTCAACTCTTTTCCAGCAATAGTATTATCTGATTCAGGTGCGTCGCACTCATTTATGTCTTCACGCTTCACATCACAAATAGGATTAGAGCCCGAGTCATTATCAGTAAGACTCAATATAATTACTAGTAGCGATATTATGGGAGTAGATAG
The DNA here is from genome assembly GCA_029216955.1 of Iris pallida. NCBI lineage: Eukaryota > Viridiplantae > Streptophyta > Magnoliopsida > Asparagales > Iridaceae > Iris > Iris pallida. The sequence continues at coordinate 282,609 of JANAVB010028400.1, forward strand.
AGTCTTTTTCTCGTGTCGAATCGTAGTTAGCGATAGAGAGTTTTCTGCTAGATTGATAGAATTTCCGATGGCCAACTATGATGTGGTCCTAGGAATGGATTGGTTGAAGGATCAGTATGCAAGAATAGACTGCCATTTTGGCAAGATTATATTTGGTATTCCTGGCGAAGAAGAGTTTTTATTTTCCAGAGGCGAAGTAGAACCTTCTCTACCAATCTTACGAATGGTAGTAGTAGTTCAGTTTCCCAGAGTAGTAGAAGAATTTCCTGATGTACTTTCTGAAGACCTTCCAGGCATGCCGCTAGAGAGAGATAGAGTTCACTATTGATTTGATTCCAGGGACGGCACCGATATTAGAAAGAGTCTACATAATGGCACCATCAGAATTGGAGAACCTGTACAAAATAATTGAAAAACTTAGAACCAAGGAATTCATTCGTGCTAGTAGATCACCTTGGGGAGCCCCGATCCTTCTTGTGAAGAAGAAGGATGGTATGTCAAGATTATGTGTGGATTATCGTACGTTGAATTCCGTAACAATCAAGAACATATATCCCCTACCAAGGATAGATAATTTATTTGATCAACTCAGTGGGGCAATAGTATTCTCGAAGATTGACTTACGGTCATGGGACCATCAGATCAGAGTCAGAGAGCAAGATATCCCGAAGACAACATTCAGATCTAGATATGGACATTGGAAGTTTCTCGTTATGCCATTCAGAGCGACCAATGCGCCAGCAATATTTATGGATCTCATGAATCGTATATTTTCATTACCACATTCTAGAATAAGGATATTTTGGTAATTGGTAAATTTTTTAATTATTTTAATATTATTTAATTAATGTGTTGTGTTAGTATCATACTTTGGTGAACCTTAGATACACTTTGATTAATTGTTAGTCATGACCAAAAAAAAACCTAGTTAGTGAGACTAGACAACCCTTAAATTCATTTTAAATAGTTAGTTAGACACTAGGCTAACTAGAAACCATTTAAAACCTACTTTTTTTTACTTAAAACAATAAGCTATTTGGGCCTTTTTCTTAAAGGACTTTAAATGACAAGTTGAGAAGGCTTTTGAGACAATTCACCCTAACAAACCCTAGCCCACAACCCTTCGTCGGCAATATATGGTCTTCCTTTGCTATTAATAGCTACCAAGCCTCATTCTTTCCTTTTTCATTATAAACCCTAACCCTAATTTGTGTTCTTCCTCAAATTGCCTCCAACATCCAAATTTAGTCCAAATTCCCTCAAACAAATTATAATCTCTTTCTCTTGGAGAGAGGAAGCCTTTATTGCCTAGCTTGGGAGCATTTGGAGCAATTTGACCATTGGAGCTTGGTGGATATCTAGATATAGAAGCTTTTCATTGAGAATCCATCTCTCAATTGGTAAGAGCCTTCTAAACCCTCTAATTTCCATTTCTTTGTTGTAGGCCCCTTGTATTAGAAAGAATTTGGGTCAAGCTTAGATTTATTTGATGTGTGTATCAAGAGAGTATCGGATAGGCACACCAAGTGTTCGATGAAATAACTCTTATGGCTTGTAATGTTTAAATTTTAGTTTTTCATATTGGTATGGGTTTATTTTGCCATGTTATGTATATACTATAGTTGTCTAGTGATATAGAAAGGATTTGATAGGTTATTATGGATGTAGGATGAGTGGTTTGAGACTATGGGTTGATGTTATTCACTGGGTCTGTGTCCTGTCTTGCTCTGAGGTTTGTGGCTATTTAGTGGACTGTGTATTCATTGTTCAGTTGATACCGCTACTGTACAGGCCTTCAGTTGAGCCATGCCCTATTTTTCTTGGGGATCGATTTGAATGACTGTCCTATTCATTCATTTATATATATATATATATATATATATATATATATATATATATATATATATATATATATATATATATATATATATATATATATATATATCTGTGTGTCCTGTATACATATTTATAAGTCTCCATTAATATACTATGATATGTCCATACACTCACCTATCTGTGCATATCTATTATAGAAGCATTCGAGCACACATGTGTCCTACATTGCTAAAATATCTAGCAACATATATGTTTTTCCATGCATCACTCTAGTTCAATCCATTTCCCTATTGTGTTTATTTTCCTACTGAACCTCGTATCAGATCATGTACACGAGATAGCAATCCACTCCCTTAGTCTCTGTCTTTCAATTCCACTTGTTCCAGTCTTTGAAATATATATATATATTCATTTCAGTTGGAGATACATCTACTATCCAGTCACAATTTTGCCTATCTAATGCATTCACTGTCCTGCATATTCCCATCCATGCTAGTCCTTATCCTTAGTCCAATTCCATTAGATGAGATCTCTTTCACTGTACAGCCCTTGTGTTCAGTGTTAGTCTTAGATTGTGGTGTCTTATAGCTTTCGAATATGTATTGGATATATGTATATTAGAGAGTGAGGGGTGTGATACTTAGTGTCAGAGGTTGGAGTGTTAGTCTTGGTATCAGTAGTGTATCAGGTTCAGGTCTGTATATGGTTAGATGGATGTATTGTTCAGACCCTACTAGTATAGTCTAAATCCTATAGTCTTTAAATAATAGCTGTAACTCCACCTTTCTATTTTTCGAGAAATATTTTAGTTTACTAAATAATAATTCGTGAATAAATATTTTTTAGAATATTTTATGATTACTTTTGGAGGGAGATTTGAATTGTTTTAGCAAATAACTAATTTTTAAATTTTATTTGTAGTAGTCCCCACTCCCTAACAACTTGTAACCACCTTTCTAACAGAATTTGGATTGTTTGTGCAAATAATGGAAAGGGGAAGGGTTGGATTGTAAATACCAATGTGGTGGAGGGGGGGCTTTTTGCTAAATTGCCATTTAACTTTTATTCTTAAACTTTATAAAGTCTATGGAGGAGAGAGATGCTTATTATACTCCTCTCTTGTTGAGCTCAGCAGAACTTTTTCCCCAAAAAAAAATTCTTCCGACCTAATTTTTCCTTCGGCCGGTGGCGATGGCCACGACGGCGACTCGTGCGTCGAGCGACGACGGTGGCGATCGGCAAGGGTGGCCATGGTTGAACCAACCACCACCTCATCGAGCACCCGCAGCGGCTCCTCGGCTACGACAGCGTGGAGAGCGCCTACCTTGGCGACTAGGTGCTGCTTCCAGGAGGCGGCGACCTCCTCAGCGACGACGTACTCTCCGGCGGTCGTCTTCTCTTCCGACAACCACGCCGCGAGCTCGCCGATTATTTTCGGTGACGACGCGGGACAGCTCCTCTAGCGATTTTCTTTCTCTGACAAGTTCGATAAGCTGGTCCTGAGAGCGGCGATCCACTCTTCAGATCCGAGTTCCTTTATTACGGTGAGTCCTCTATGATCTTTTTGCTTCATGACTATTTCGTGAATTGGTCAATTGATCGGTTTAGGGATTGATAATTTCTTGGATTTAATTTGATTCTAAAGTTCTTGAATGGAGTTGTCCTAATTTTCGATCTACTCTAGGATTCACAAGTTGATCCCCTCACCTTAGATCGGCTCCTGTCCCGCATATCAGATGTTAAGCAATTGCTTCTAAAGAGTTCTGATACGCCGCCGTGTCCGAGTCAAACACAGGTACAATTTTCCTTTTCAGTTTAATTCTTATTTATGTTCTTGAATGAAGAATTGATGGGGGTACGTGGGTTGTTCGTATCCTGCCAATACTTGTGTCCGGCAGTAACTGTTGGGGTCGTTTGGTACTGGAGGCTAACATTGGCACGGGCATATGCCTTGACTATTGGGGCTCTGTACGTGAGGGTTGGACTCCATATGATTCTTGTAGATTTCTTTGTTTTTCTTAGATTCTTGATTTGTATAAATCTGTAGTTTTTATTATATTTTGCTAAGTTTTGGTCTGTTGATTTGGACTCTGTTGGGTTTAGCCTGGGCTTATATTATACTGTAGGGATTTTATTTTATGGTGCTATAGGTCATTTCTGTGATAACTTTAGAAATATGCTAATTATACTCTCAATCTGTGGGTCATGTGAATAGATTCCTTGGGGTGTGTTAGTATGATGGGAACCTGTTGTGGTTTGAATGTCAAAATGGGTTGTGGATAGACTTTTGCTTTGCAGGTTTCAGAACATTTGATTGTGTGGAACTGTCGAGTTGAATGTTGGGTAACCTTGAGTTCAAGCAGGAGGTAGCTGCTATGGCTGGTATTGCCTTGGGCCGGGGATTGTAGTTATATTTGCAGGTGATGGGTTTGGTTATAAAATGATAATGTTGAGAGTATTCCAACATGATGTTATAGGTATAGTTTTGGCCAGGTCGCTCCTTGATTTCAGAAGGACTGACCTGGATATGAGTCCTCTTGCTTGCAGATTAATAGATAAGAAGGGGGACGTGTTGGATGATGGGTTAGCAGAAGCGATGAAGGGTTCTTTCCTAAATGTAAAGCTATGTTGGGCTGGCCTGGTCTGGTAGGCTCTAGTTAAATTTATTATTAATAAACAAATATGGATTTTTCTTGAAAAATACAAATCTCATGGAAGAATGCTAAAATATTTTTAGTATATATGTATCATAATTATTATTTTGCTAAATTATTTTAGTTACTTTAAATATTAGTTCCATTCTAATAATTAGTGATATATAGACGCTAGGTTATATGTATGAATACTTAGTTTATTGGAAGATTTGAGTTATTGAATAGTTAATGATATTAGGAAATGATTATTTCAAAACTTAACCAACTTGTACTTAAAATAAACAGGTAGACATCCAGTTTTACTACCTACACTCGATCACCCTGAGCAAGACAAGTATACTCCTCGGACTTGTCCATTTCTTTATGTCTTGTATTTTCATTCTTGTATCTTCTTGTTGATACGACATTTAACGAGATTGTCTGGTATCATGTTTCCTGAGTTTACTTGTATTTGGGAGGGGAAATACTACAGATGTGTGATCAAACCCGAGTTACTATTTATGTGAATGGCTTAGGCCCTGCATCGTGCACGCGGGACCGAAGCCGTACCATTTCATGTTCCCTGAATCTACCCAAGCCGATCACACACTCTGGATGTATTTTGATATATTGCACATGTCAGGTTCATTGTGTATTTTATGTTCAGGTTTCATTTCATGTTCCATGTATTTACTTTTCAGTATTCATGTTTAGGTTTTATGTCATGTTCTCATTTCTCATACTTTATATTTTTCCTGTATTTATTTTCATACCATGATGTTCATGTTCATTTCCTTGGATATAATTAGTGATGGAACTGGGGATTCCCAGGACCCTTCCTTTGGTGTGCGTATTGATCGATAGAAAGTTAAACAGATCTAATACGTGTTCTAACCCTTCATAGGCGGAAACTAGGGTTCACGAATTATACCTGTGACGGAAAGAAGACAAATAATTTCTGGCAATCTCGAGCGGACGATCCCAAGATCTTCTGCACGTATTCCTTCCTCGAGTTGGACGTCGTGTAGGCGACGATGTCCCAACCTTTTCTTCTCCTTGGCAGTCCTCTCTTTCTCTCCTTACGTGAATCACGAATTTAGAGAAAGTTTCAGATTTTTTATCAGTAATCTGGCGGGTAGAGAATAGATTATATATATAGGCTACGGCAGGGACCATGAGGAAAAATTAGGGTTAGGCCTCCTAACGGATCTGGATATCCCGTGTTCAGTCCAAACACACAATCTAGGCACATTAACAATAGCTCGGTCCACTAATGAGCTATTGTTGCACTACCTCTCTAATTCCAAATTATGTTTGTGGGCTCCTTTTATTATATGTTCATTTGGCTCTCCATATTAAGATATCGTATGTCCGTCGATCAAATTAAGTTACTGACAACTATATTGATTTGACATCTTTTATCCTTAAGTAGTATCGCTCAACTTTATTTGTCATGTCGGATATAATCCACCTGCAGGGTTTACATGACAATCCTTATGAGCTTCTTAAGGGGACATCATCAACCCGATGTATCGGGACATGAATTCCATTTATAATCAATAGCACATCATACATACAATGTTATTACCCAATTCATAGAGGTTGTTGATCCATAATGAATCTCACTCTTTTATGACTCAAAGTAATGCACGCTGCATATACATGTCCGTTATTATATCCGAATTAAGAGCACAAGCATCCATAATAACAGAGGTGTTTGTTCTCTTATGTAGTCAGTACAAAAAGAACAACCTCAAGTGGTCCTGTTCAATACACACAAAGTATACTAGTGTAAACCTATAGTCAAGAAGACTAATACCAGATTACACTACAACATTTCCAATAGATTGTCCAAGTCCATCTAGGTTGTGAACTATTTATATACTCCATAGGGAACTGATAATATGATCTTCTGTGTGACACCACACACCATATTATCTACAATATAGAATATCAGACATTTGCATTAACACTTGCAACAAATACAATATACAAACATTTGCCCATATGATTCTCATTCAAAATTTAAGGAAATAAGGTTACTACAAAAGTAATGCTTTTAGTATATAATCCTAACAATCTCCCATTTATACTCAAAGCATTGCTTTTCAGTATACTGTTACAAATCTCCCACTTATACTTAAAGCCATGCTGCTACACATCTGACTCCCATTCCCTCAACATGACTATCAAAAGCCTTAGCTGGTAAGCTCTTTATAAAGGGATCAGCTATGTTGTCGGCTGATGCTATCTTGATCACAGCAACTTTTCCTTTCTTTACGAAATCTCGTATCAGGTGGTACTTGCGCTCAATGTGTTTGTCTGTCTTATGGGCTCGAGGTTCCTTCGAGTTTGCAATTGCACCACTATTATCACAATAAAGTGTAATAGACTTAGGCAAACTAGGTACCACATCCAAGTCCAACAGAAAGTTTCTGAGCCAAACCGCTTCTTTGGCTGCCTCATAGGCTTCCATATACTCGGCTTCCATGGTGGAATCAGCAATACATTTTTGCTTGATACTCCTCCACACAATGGCTCTACCTCCCAAAGTAAACACATAACCTGAGATAAATTTCCTGGAATCCCTATCTGACTGAAAATCTGAGTCTGTATACCCCAAGGGAACTAAACTATCTGCCTGGTAAACTAGCATATACTCTTTAGTCCTTTTCAGGTACTTCAAAATATGCTTTACGGCAGTCTAGTGCTCTTGTCCTGGGTTAGACTGATATCTGCTGACCATGTCTACGGCAAAGTAGATGTCTGGTCTCGTACATAGCATTGCATATATTAAGCTTCCTACTGCTGAAGCATAAGGAACTGCCTTCATGTTCTCTATCTCTTTAGGTGTCCTCGGACACTACTCCTTTGATAGAGCAATTCCATGTCTAAAAGGTAAGAAACCTTTTTTAGAATTTTGCATACTAAAACGAGTTAGTACAGTATCGATATAGGAAGCTTGGGATAAGTCCAACATCCTTTTCTTGCGATCTCGTAGAACTTTGATCCCAAGGATGTGACCTACTTCTCCCAAGTTCTTCATATCAAACTGTTTGGATAACCATACTCTTACATCAGATAACACCTTCACATTATTTCCAATGAGCAAGATGTCATCCACATAAAGTACTAGAAATACCACCACGTTTCTGTCACACTTTCTGTATACACATGATTCATTCGGACATTGATCAAATCCATAGGATTTTATCACTTGATCAAAACATATGTTCCAAGATCTGGAAGTTTGCTTAAGTCCATAAATGGACTTCTTGAGCTTACAAACAAGATGCTCTTGGCCCTTTTCAATGAACCCGTCTGGTTGCTTCATATAGATGTCTTCCTCAAGACTTCCATTAAGGAAAGATGTCTTGACATCCATTTGTCAAATCTCATAATCGAGATGAGCTGCAATAGATAAAAGAATCCGGATAGACTTAAGCATGGCTACAGGAGAAAAGGTTTCCTCATAATCGATACCCTCTCTTTGAGTAAAACCTTTTGCTACAAGTCGAGCTTTAAAGGTTTCAACCTTACCATCTGATCCTCTTTTTCTCTTATAGACCCACTTGCATCCAATGGTTTTTACACCAACGGGTGGTTCTACAAGCTCCCAGACCTGATTAGAATCCATAGATTCTATTTCAGATATTATTGCTTTTTGCCAAGACTCTGCATCTTTATCTTGGAGTGGTTCATTGTAGGTACAGGGATCATAATCTTGTTCCTCAGGGACAAAGTCTGACGACTCTCCCAAGAACATATATCTATTAGGTTGTATCACAACCCTCCCACTACGATAAGGCACTATCGGTTGTGGTGTAACATTTGTGACACGTTGTACAGTTATTTGTGGTTCATCCTCTTGTACTGTTGGTACTGAAGTACTTGGTGTCTCACGTCTCAGTTCTTCTAGAACAACTCTACTTGTGGGTTTATGGTTCATCACATAGTCTTCCTCTAAGAATCGGGCATTGGTGCTGACAATGACCTTCTGATCCTTAGGACTATAAAATAAACCTCCTTTCGTTCCTCTTGGATAGCCTACAAACAAGCGTACTTCTGTACGAGATTCCAACTTATCTGCTTTCCCATTCAGCACATGTGCTGGACTACCCCAAATGCGAACATGTTTCAGACTAGGATTACGCCCAATCCACAGCTCTGTGGGAGTAAGAGGTACTGACTTAGAAGGAACCAAGTTCAAAATATAAGCTGCAGTCTCTAAGGCATATCCCCAAAACGAATCTGGCAAATCAGAATAACTCATCATTGATCTAACCATCTCCATAAGAGTTCTATTCCTTCTTTCGGCTACACCATTCTGCTGGGGCATTCCAGGTGCAGTCAATTGGGATGCAATTCCAGTCTCTGATAAATAATCCCTAAACTCTCCAAAGAGGTACTCGCGACCACGATCTGATCGTAATGACTTGATACATTTTCCATGACGTTTCTCCGTTTCAGCCTTGTACTCTTTGAATTTCTCAAAGCACTCAGACTTACGGCGCATCAAATAAATGTATCCATACCTTGAATAATCGTCAATAAATGTGACAAAATATTCAAAGCCACCTCTAGCTTGGATAGTCAATGGTCCACACAAATCAGAATGAACCAATTCCAACACATCTTTAGCCCTATACCCCTTTGTCGTAAAAGGCCTTTTGGTCATTTTACCTTCCAAGCAGGATTCAAAGACTGGTAGTGCCTCCACTTCCAATGAACTCAAAGGTCCATCTTCAACCAGTCTTTGAATCCTTCTTAGGTTAATATGCCCCAATCGCAAGTGCCAAAGATATGTTTGGTTCATACAAGAAGGTTCTTTTCTCTTATTTAAGTTAGATGACATATTATTCATTTCCATAAGTTGCATTGTGGGCGAAATAGGATTAATGACATACAAATTATCAACCAATGCACCAGAACAGATAAAATGTTTATTCTTTCTAATAAGAATATTATTATTAAAATAAACTGAATATCCATCCTTAACTAACATAGAAACAGAAACTAAATTCCTTCTAAGTGAAGGTGCATAAAGACAATCTCTCAATGTTAAAGACTTATTTCTACCAAAAGATAAAGTAACATCTCCTAATGCAACGACCGATACTTTTGTAGCATCACGCATGAACAAGCATATCTATCCATCACTGAGCCGTCTGGTTTCCTGGAACCCCTGCAATGTATTGCAGACATAATTAGTGGCTCATGTATCTACACACCAGGTGCCGGTAGATAACACCGCTAAACATGTTTCAACTACTAGTAAATGAGATATACATTCTTTGTTCCCTTGTTTGAGAAGTGGACAATCAGTCTTCCAATATCCTGACCCTTTGCACTTGAAACATTTGCCTTTCGGCTTTTTCACCGCGCCTTGAGGTCCCATGCCCTTCTTTGCTGAGTTTGCCTGTTTCTGAATGTTATTCATTTTCTTACCGCCTTTTAGCTTAGAAGTAGAAGCCTTTTCAGAAACAAAAACATGACCACTCTGCCTAAAGAGAGATTCAGCATCCTGTAGCTCTTTTGCAAGTTCTGTCAAACTATACAACCTTTTGTTCATATTGTAATTAAGGCAAAAATTGTCAAAACTTTTAGGCAGAGTCCCGAGAATGATATCGACCTGGGATTCCCCATCGATTTTAACTCCAAGGATCTCCATCTCATTCAGATGACCCATCATCTTGAGAACATGATCCCTTACTGGTGTACCCTCAGCCATTTTTGTATTCATCAAACATTTTATAGCAAACTGCCTAGATGCTCTACTTTGATGTCCGAAGAGTTCCTTGAGGTTATACATCATGTCATAAGCAGTGGCTATGGCCTGATGTTGATGTTGCAATACATTTGACATAGATGTCAGAATGTAACACCGTGCCATCTCATCTGCCTCTTTCCATTTCTTATAAGCCTCTTTGACCTCTTCATCAGAGTTAGCATCAGGCTTAGGTGGGCATTCCTCAACAAGTACATATTTGTACTCCTCAGCAGCCAGAACAATGTCCAAATTACGTTTCCAGTCAATATAATTAGGTCCAGTAAGTTTGTTTTCTTTAAGAATCACCATAAGTGGACTGAAAGAACCCATTTTTGAAATCCTGAGAATCACATAAATAAAATTATGTAGGGCAAAAAAAAACTTTTTGAATTAACTAAATATTGATTCCCTCAAAACAATAATAAGAAATTCACCAACACCTTGAACACCATGAATTTAGCATGCCACGATAGTGTGGACGTATACAAATTCAACTTTGTTCAAGTAGGTTTTTCTTATTAATTTTACTATCATGTCAACATAACTTTATGACAAATAAAATTAATATGCTGGTCTTGCTCTGGTCATACAAATAATAGCAGTGACTCCGATCGGAAGGATACCATTATTTGCATCTAAGTGTATACCATTACTTAATATTAAGTCCATTACCTTATAATGAGTTCCTTCAGATGGAGAAGTGAACACATACTAGGTAACTTTCTACAATTATCCCTAAGAAAGTTTGTACTGGTGATCCATAATTATACTCATCCGATATGGAGAAAAGTACTAAAGCCAACACGCAAGTATAATTACATCACCTACAAACCAGTAATGGAGACCATAGGATTTGTACTAAATAAATATCCTCTCCCACTTAGTTATTTAACAATTAGGGTTTTTGTACTAGTTGATATTATGTCCATGTTGTCCATTATTAATGTAGGCTTGGTTTTTTAAAAAAACAACCACACAATAATAAACATGCATAATCAGAACAAGCAAAATGACAAAAATAAGAGAAAATATCCAACTATTATGGTCATCTTTGCTTCTCCGTCCTCAACTATCCGAATCCAAAATCTGCCGCTGCGCAAATCTATTCGGGTTTCGACCTGCCCGGTCAGGTCGCGGGGTTCGGGGCAGCGTCCCGTTTTTTTTAGGTTTTGGCTGTCGATTCCTTCATCGAAAATCATCTATCTGTCTCTGGACTGCTTAAAACCTTTATCTCGTCCAGCATCAGAAACAGCCACCACCGCCATCACGATTGATCAAAAATAATTAAAATTACATCAATCATATACCTCCCGAAGGAATTCACACATAATCTAGAATGAAAAATTAAAATAATAAGCACGATCAACCCTCGTAATTTTAATTACATCCACAGCAACAACAACATCCACGACATGTCCGTAGTTTAAACAACACAATCAAAAACTTGCATTGGACCATAATAGTTGGATCTAAGATGCCTGTAAAACCGAGTTAGAACAGATCTACATCTACCGACTATTACACAACGTAGGTTTTATTGGACAACATGGACGTATCAATCAATAAGTAGATCCAAAGTGGCTCTGATACCAATTGATGGAACTGGAGATTTCCAGGACCCTTCCTTTGGTTTACGTATTGATCGATAGAAAGTTAAACAGATCTAATACGTGTTCTAACCCTTCATAGGCAGAAACTAGGGTTCACGAATTATACCTACGACGGAAAGGAGACAAGTAATTCCTGGCAATCTCGAGCGGACGACCCCAAGATCTTCTGCACGTATTCCTTCCTCGAGTTGGACGTCATGTGGGCGACGATCTTCCAACCTTTTTTTCTCCTTGGCAACCCTCTCTTTCTCTCCTTACGTGAATCACGAATTTAGAGAAAGTTTCAGATTTCTGATCAGTAATCTGGCGGCTAGAGAATAGAGGATATATATAGGCTACGGCAGGGACCATGAGGAGAAATTAGGGTTAGGCCTCCTAACGAATCTGGATATCCCGTGTTCAGCCCGAACACACAATCCAGGCCCATTAACAATAGCTCGGTCCACTAATGAGCTATTGTTGCACTACCTCCCTAATCCCAAATTATGTTTGTGGGCTCCTTTTATTATATGCTCATTTGGCTCCCCATGTTAAGATATCGTATGTCCGTCGAACAAACTAAGTTACTGACAACTATATTGATTCGACATCTTTTATCCTTAAGTAGTACCGCTCAACTTTATTTGTCATGTCGAATATAATCCACCTGCAGGGTTTACATGAAAATCTTTATGATCTCCTTAAGGGGACATCATCAACCCGATGTATCGGGACATAGATTTTATTTATAATCAATAACCCATCATACATACAATGTTATTACCCAATTCATAGAGGTTGTTGATCCATAATGAATCTCACTCTTTTATGAGTCAAAGTAATGCATACTGCATATACATGTCCGTTATTATATCCGGATTAAGAGCACAAGCATCCATAATAACAGAGGTGTTTGTTCTCTTATGTAGTCAGTACAAAGAGAACAACCTCAAGTGGTCCTGTTCAATACACACAAAGTGTACTAGTGTAAACCTATAGTCAAGATAGAATAATACCAGATTACACTACAACCTTTCCAATAGATTGTCCAAGTCCATCTAGGTTGTGAACTATTTATATACTCCATAGGGAACTGATAATATGATCTTCTGTGTGACACCACACACCATATTATCTACAATATAGAATATCAGACATTTGCATTAACACTTGCAACAAATACAATATGCAAACATTTGCCCATATGATTCTCATTCAAAATTTAAGAAAATAAGGTTACTACAAAAGTGATGCTTTTAGTATATAACCCTAACATTTAGCTCCGCTCCTGACTGGATATGTTGCAGGTGTACTTGCAGGGTATCACTTTACCTTATGGGCCAGAGCCCGGGATCTTAGCTGAGCAGGATAGAGACATGACTTAGCTAGAGGCTTCAGGTTTAGACTACTTAGCTTTACTCAAAGATATTGTTGTGAGTTCATAGTGTTTTCTAGTACTTTTATGATATTATGATTGATGGATTATGGTGATCATTCAGGGAACGTTTTATAGATGCTGTGATTGTATATATTCATGTTTATCTGGTTAGATTTCCCTAGCTTGGTACAGCTTACTTCGTCGTATCTAACGATGAAGGCTGGACGTGTCCGACTCGTGTCCGATTATTCGGGAGCGGGTCGTGGCAATAGCTGAGGTAAGAGGATTAGTGTATCAGTGGATGAGAGAAGGGATGGTTAATGTATCAATAAATTTTGGATGTATTAGTCTTATCTAGATGTCAAATTTGGTTTAGTCCCATTTAACCCCCTGCATTGCCCAGTCCACTAATTGCTTGGAAGACCAACACCTCTATGGGAATGTTATGACTTGTATGGGACAGTCTTTTATATGTTTTATTCAACTTGCACTAAGATTCAGTCTTTTATCCTCAAAGCCAGACCCTCTCTTTCTATATTAAATCCTCATACATATTTAATGTTCTGTACCTATAGTAAGTGTCAGTTATTGAGGTGAGGGATATTGGCAGCAAGAAAAATTGTTTACTGCCATAGTGAGGGATGTATGGTTGCAAAGTGATATGTATCCTATAGGTATCCTAGATTGTTGTCAGTTAGGAATTATAGGGACTTGATGTTAGAATTTAGTCATCCAAGATTAGGATATGTGTGAGAGTTAGAGTGTTGTGTGTGTAAGTTTAGATATCTTGGTGTATCCTAATCGTGTCTCAGATGTATCAGAGGAATATGATTAGTTGGTGTCAGGATATTGATGTATCAGATGTGAATTAGAATGTTAGGATATGGGTTAGTGACAAGTTTGAGGTCAGACATTTAGTTAGTGTTAGATATGTGAGTATGTTGTTAGTATCAGAAATATGTTAGTATCAATATATTAGATAGGATATTTAATGTATCCTAGAGTGTTAGAGGTTGATATAGGATGAGTGGTCAGGCCTGGCTTTGCTCTGTTGCATTGCATTATAGCCTTACAGAGCAGCAATAATGCAAAGCCACTGAGCAGCAGTAGGTAGCATTCAGCAACTGTAGGCATTGCGTTGTCCTGCAGGGCATTGCAGCAGCAGCAGTATGTAGCAACATTAGTAGCATATAGCAGCAGCATTAGCAGGGTAGGCAGTAGCAGCAATTGCCCTGCTGTACTAGGCAGCAGGAAATCCTCTTGGACTTTTTTAGTTTTTAGGCAGTTGGAAATTCATGTATGTATGAGTGAGTGAGAGCTTGGACAGTTGGGTTTTAGGCAATGGCTTTGGTTGGAATTTTGTGGTGAATAGAACAAATATAGGTATATGCTATAGGAAATTAGAAGAGGGACATGAGTGAGTTAGGGGTTTGGACATGTGTGTGTGTGTGTGTGTGTGTGTGTGTTTGTATAGGGAGTGTCACAGGAGTGAGGGGTGAGCATGTGTTAGTAAATATTGAGCTCTGTGTGTGTGAGTTAGAGTGTGTGTTAGATAAGGTATATTTGTGTCAATGAGTCCCAGATATGTACAGGTGTGAGTTGTTTTTTACTTGAGTGGTGAGGTTAGATATAGGTAAATATATACATGTAATTAACATATAGGGTATAAGTTTATTGAGTGTATATATATATATATATATATATATATATATATATATATATATATATATATATATAGTGAAATACATATATATTATACGGATATTAGTATATGTGAATATATGTGGTCTGTAGGTTGGGCTTGGCGTATGGTATCTTGGTAAACCAAGAGCTTGGGGTACATTGAATACATAGGTACATATAGGTAGCTATCTAGAGTCTTAACCTAGATTGACTAGCCTTGAGTTAGTTTGAAATCCTTGACCTAGAATTAGCCTAGAAGTATAAATTAGTGCATCTAATACATTATTTACTCTAGAACAATAAATAACCATGTACATCTCAAATATAGGTTTGTGTGACACCACTTTGGACATCGATCCTCATTCATTGCTCTGGACAACAGGTGAGTACATTCTCTGATAGTTTTCATTCATTTGATGATTATTACGATTCAGCTTCTAGTATAGTTCTATTTTGATTCTCTATCATAACACGAATTGGTATTCTGGACTCATTCACTTGCGACACATGTATTTGACTCGTCTAGCCCCTACTAATTGAACCATTCACAAGAACCACCTACTCGAATCGCCTACAAGTACCATTTACTTCTGGCTAGACTCGTACTTTATTTATGTGTCGGGAAATACTCGAGTAAACATATAAACATTCTCAATCAAACAAGAACCACAAGAAAGATAGCCGTCGCCGCTAGGCCAAGCGTGCGACGTGCCGTATTCAACAAGAACCACAAGAAAGATAGCCATCGCCGCTAGGCCAAGCGTGCGACGTGCCGTATTCAACAAGAACCACAAGATAGATAGCCGTCGCCGCTAGGCCAAGCGTGCGATGTGCCGTATTCAATAAGAATCACCCCTACAAGAAAGATAGCCATCGCCGCTAGGCCAAGCGTACGACGTGCTGTATTCACTACTCGTCGAATCGTTACATGTCAAACTCGGTATTTCAAAGTACACTGGATTAGTGTCTTGTACTAGATTCACATTGTCTCATGTTATACTGATTCACTACACCAAAACATGTAATTGCCAATGCTTATTACCGTGAGAACTAATTTTCTTAACGGTAATATCCGTGACAAACAGGGCGTAGCATTTTTTTACCACGGTTATAATCGTGACAATTTCAACTTTTTGCCACGGTTATAACCGTGACAAAATGATATATTTATAATGGTTATTACCGTTGTAAAATTATTTAGTTGTAATGGTTATAACCATTACAAAATAAGATATTTATAACAGTTATTACCATTGCAAGCATAATAATTGTAACGATTATGACCGTGAGAACGTTTCCTTTTTCCTCACATTTATAACCATTAAAAAATCCTAATTACTCACGTAAAAATATATTGTTAGTAAGAGTTTTAACTATTAGAAATACAATTTTCTTTTTCTTTTTTAAATGAATATATTTTCCAAGAACCTACATCAACAAATATACATTGTTGTTCACGTATATCAAACTAATGACAGTCACCAGTATATATAACCACAAAGATGGATTATCAACTACCCAACTTCGTCATATCTCAAAGACTTCCTCATTACCATTCTCAACAGTAACTTACAATAATGAAGTTGTAGTACAAAAATATTGCTGTTACAGTTTAATTCTAAGAAGTTTTCAATTGTTGTTACAAAAATATTACAATGCAGCCATAGTCAATGTATCTCACGGTTTGGGTGGGCAATGGCAAGTTTGCGCTGAAAAAGTCCAAAGTTCCTCACCACAAAAACCTCCAATTTTAAGGGTGATGGAGTTGAAGAATCCCATTCTACCGCCATTGGTGGTGGATCTCTCTAGTCTGCCTTGAATGATGAGCATTCCGTTCACTGGGTCACCTTCTTGGACAATGTAGGTGTCCTCGGTGTTCAAAGATGAAATTAGTCGTTCACATATGGCTTCTAATAACTGAGTATCCATGTATCAAAGAAAGTGATTTGTAAAAAAAATGTTGGCATTAATTATAACATAATAATTTGCAGTTGGATATTCTACATGCTTATCAATTTGCAGTTCTCCATATAACTAATTTCCCCTATTTTAGTTGAACATACAACATCATTGATAACCGGGAGTTTTCGAAAAAAGAATGGCCTATCTTAATATTAAGAAGTAGACATAGAAACTATAAGATTTTCTAGAACTAAAACCAACTGATGGAAGTTATTGGTTTCAACAAAAGGATGATATTTAAAGATGAGCAAAATAATAACAGGTTGCAACTTGTGGGGTTAGATTAAATAAATTGTTGATATGCATGCTCCAATATTTTGAGCCTGCATCAACGTTATTCCAAAAGAACATCAAACCTCCCTCTGCTATCTTAAAGTAAAAATTGGAAGCAAAGTTCTAGCAGAAAATTGCTTCCCCCAAATATTAGCTCTCATAGGATCATCCACCAATTGATTTCCAGGTCTAATTAATTATGTGTCGAACAAGATAGACATGTAAAGTATTTAAGAAGTCAAAACAAACTCGGAACCTATTAGAATACAAGTCTACTCAGACATTGCAATACCTGTTACGGGGTTACCGAGAAATGCTAGATGGGGAGGCTTTCTAGCAGCAAAAGTCAAGCCCAACGCCTTCGCTTATCATCAAAGAGCATGTCATACGGCTAAATGTAGTCGGGTCATTCCAGTCTGTAACGAATACACAATATGCTTATTCAGTCAATGCAATCCCTAATTCAATATTGAATGGAGTGTGCAAGTCAAGGACAAGAATCATATAAGCTACAGAAATTTGTATAACATTACATTGGTTTTGGCCTCTAAATAAACTCCATGAACAATAAGCATCCGCACTGCTTGAACACCCATTCTTTAAGAAACACACTTTGGGTGGGCGTTTGCACATGGGTCGCTATCAAACGGTACTATATGGTTCTTCTTCTTCACAAGAAAAAATACACAAGACTCATTGCCTACTGAGTGAAGGAAAAGAAAATAAATAAATAAAGCCTTGTCTGTATACAAGACCACTTACCATAGAAACTTATGAACTCCCAACTATTTCTTTGGAGCTCTGTTGTACTGGTATCATATATGTACCCGTATGTTTAAAAACTTGTGCAAGACCACTTAGCCTTGTCTCTGTGCCCCTTGTTTCCGGAGTGCCTTGGACTGAAATGTAAGCGCAATTTGAAGCCATTGATTGCCAAACTGAAGGAATAATACCCCCATTGGACCTCACACTCCAATTTATTAAAGCGTGCACCAGCATGACTCATGTTAACAACTGGAAAGAAGTATATATATGGAAGTCTTTCTTCCTTCATCAAATGCACTGGAGAGGTTTGGGTGCTTAAAGAAACTTACCTCCACCTCTCCAGGTTTTGTAAACTTCTCACGAGCAACAAGAGGAACCCCATTTTTTGCTGTTAGCAAACATAATTGAGTTATTAACTTTGCAGCTTAGAAACTAGAAAAAAAGAGAACACTCAGCCATGTATTCTTACTTCTAACCTGTCTAGTATATTCTCAAGCACCTACAAGTCTCTACTGAATCATGGTATTAGGCTAGCATATTTCATGAATTTGAAGTGAATTGCATGATAGCTTTCCTAGAAACACAAGTAATATGTATTGAAAGCAAATATTGTCACTTACCATGAATTGCAGTAGAGAGATTGCCGGCAAGTATGTAATCATATATGAGAAGCTACTCTTCCGTCGACCAATAATATGCTATCAATGCTACACTATTAGGATGCCTAACTCGTCCAACTGCCTCCACCTCCCTCTGAAATTCCTTGAACCTGTCGTCCATCACAACCTTTCGTAATGATAATTCAAAATCCCTCCACAATATCAACATTTGACCAAATTGAAATGAAAATTAAAGCAAAAGCAGAGCAGATTGATTACCTGTTGGCGACTTCAGAGTCGTTTGACAATCCACATAAAGTAGATAAATAAGTAAACAAATAAGTAGAGCTCATTGAGAAATCTTAACAATCTAAAACTCTTTCTATCCCGAAACATTTGTTACCATACCATAAAGATAAATAGATATCTGATCTAAAAAAACACAGTTTGATTCCATGAACAAAGAATGCCATACCACCTGCATAACCATGTTCCCTTCCATCTACATAACCAGACACAAAATATATCAATAGATATCCAAACTAAGAAGAAAAAGTATGATTTCATGAACAAAGAAGTCCATACCAACTGCATAACCATGTTCCTTTCCACCTGCATAAACATGTTCTTTTCCACTTGGTTATACCAGAAACTAAAAAAATCATAGATATAGCTCAAACTTATAACCATCGGGGATATTCAATGAACAATGGTGGAATGTTTCCTTCTGGTTATACCAGAAACTACAAAATCAAACATATAGCTTATACTTTAAGTTGACATGCCCAACAAGATTTAAGATGACATGTCCAACAAATGTACATATAAGTTCAATAACACAACTTTTCAGTTTCATGGATAGTTTTGTCTTAAAGTTAAGCATAATAGCTTACAAAAAATGGACACATGAGACTGCCCAAATAAGAAAATCCCCATCTGCTATTTCACAAAGGAAAGAGATTCCATTTTGTGGACCATCATAAATTGGTGCTTCTGGTTTTATCACCTCCGACACATAAACAATTCTTTCATCTTCTTGCACTTTTCTCCCATGACAAGTAGTGTAAGATGCCATGAATCCCTTTGCTACATCCTCCCGTTCCCGTCCAAGTAAAACCACATATTGTTTTCCTCCAAGAGTTGGTCCATTATTGTTACCATGGACAACAGGACTACCATTGTTGTTACCATGGACAACAGAGTTGACAGTGCTATTCAAAACTGGGTTCAAATTTGTTGGAGTTAGAAGAATATGCACAGAGTTAGACCCACCTCCTGTCTCAGGGGTGCCAGAAGCAAAATTTGGATTTTGAGGATGGTGTGTAGTATTTGCATTAGTGAGCACTTTCCGTACCATAACCTCAAGACTGTTCAACCTTTGGATAACTTCTGGATTGGTATATTTGTTGGCTATTGCCTTCGCTGCTAAACCAATTTTGACTTGCTTCACCGAGGATGTGGAGCTAATTGCACGACATCGACTCTTTTTATTAGGTCCAAAAATTTCAGCAATAGGATCAGTCTCAAAGTCTTTTATGCTTGTCGTGCTATCATGACCACTGGAGCTTGCGGCTAATTTTTGTCTCTTTTCTGCGGCCTCTAATTCATTCTGTTATTTCACACATTATAAGATAAAGGTAAGAGTTTAAACAAGCAAAAAAACTAAAACAAATAAGTAAAAATAAATAAGCTATATGTAGCTTCTCGAGCATACCACTGACCTACCACTAACTATCCTCATGCAAACC
Source organism: Iris pallida (assembly GCA_029216955.1). NCBI lineage: Eukaryota > Viridiplantae > Streptophyta > Magnoliopsida > Asparagales > Iridaceae > Iris > Iris pallida. The sequence goes on from JANAVB010028400.1 coordinate 302,845, forward strand.
AATGAGATCGTCTTATTTAGCAAACAGTAGCACCTACTTGCAGCTTCCTCTTTTGAGCATACCACTGACTATCCAGCCTTCATTCCCCAACCTCCACTCCTTATTCCTCTCCTCTTGGTTTGCCTACCTATTTGTGTCCCAAAAACCTCTGTTCATTGCCACTCGTATAACTATCCTTGTGTGTAATTTATTCTAATTTAACTATTGTCCATGGAATTTATTGTAACTTATTTGGGAAAAAATAAGCTGTTACACTCTAGTGAAATGTTTGACTAATCAAATTACTACAATATACAAGAGATTCTATCTACCTTCTTGATACTGAGGTACATATAAGGGATACCCAGAACTATGTTAATTCTCCATCTGAGGTATATATTTAATGTCTTTCTAAAATATATGGGCACTACTAGCATTTTACTTACGTATTTCTCCAATGCGCATGGAAGCACAGTCCCAGTAGCCTTATTTTTGTGGGCTCTCTTCCAAGCTTCTGACCGTGTAACACCCTCTCCAGGGTGTTCTTCCGCCTACAAGTACAAAGAGTGAATTCACAAACAATAATAATAATATTAATTGCATGTACAAGTGAAAGGTTATACACACCAATTCTTCGTATACTCTGTTGTAGCTTTTCCTTCCAAGAGTGTGGTTGATTTTAGACAGGGCCTTGTTTTCAGCATTCTTCTTGTGTTGATTGATCTTCTTTGGTGTGTACTCATTTACGATAAAGTGCTCCCACCAGACTTTGTCAATATCATCAGGACATTGAGCGAGTGCTACAGGTTTCGGTAAGAATATTCCTTCTTTGTTCTTGATTGTGTCTCGTAGGTAATATTTCACCATCCTAAAAAATTATGGAAATCTGGTTTCCAATAGTGGTCGAGCAAGGAAGGGATCAATATTGAATTCAAATGCCCCCTGGCACAACATTAAGGAAAATAAGACATTTTTTGCACAAGTGAAGCAATTAGATAAATACTCAAAATGTATGTAAAGAAGTAAAAGAAATAAAACAATGCTTTACCATCAGTGAATTCCAAAGAGCATCCTTGTACACCTTATCTATATTCCTCCAATCATCATAACCAATAAGAATGTGAGCTTGAATCAATTTCCCACATTTAGTACCCCATTTTTTTTCGCCTTCACCTATAATTGCACCATTTGCTTCAATATGAAGCAAGTATTTTTTTTTTACTTTTGATGGAGGGGCAGCTTGTGTTCCGCTAGGATTGGATGACATTCTGCACTCCATCAATATGTTAGCGCAATAGATAAAGCAATGTTACATACAAGGCCTTTGTAGTATAAAGTGTTTTAGTATCAATTACAAAAAAAAGAACACTGGAAATCTCTCATGAAGAACCAAGTTTTTGTCATCAGCTACCAACGAGCCCAAGAGTGTCTCATATAAAACCTCATAAGCCTAGAATGTAGTTGAAACTATACTTTGCAGTTATGTAATTTACCTCACGGTATGATACATGTTCAATAACCAGCAATGTAGAACACAATTATTACATTACAGTGTAGTGCATATGTGCAATTATATTCTGCACCAACATATTAGTACAGAACATTCTACATTACATTACCTACAATTAGATCTACATTCTGCAAAGGAAGCAGTATAGCCAGTCAAAGTTGCAGTATAGCCAGTCCAAGTTGCAGTGTAGAGGTTAAGAGAATTGCATCAGGCAGGGAGTCTTAAAACTGGTAACCATTTTAAAATGACCAAGTTTTGTTTGTTTGATCGAAAGGATCAGTACTCTCTTGTCAGCCTGCTCGTGTGTTCGACTCTTTTGTTCCTATTGTTCAACCTGGAAGCCTCCCATCTCTTTTTTATTAATTGCAAAAGCAAACGATTAAGAAGGACAATTATATATACTCTCTTTTCAGTTAGTATGTTTCATTAATTTTCAATTTTGTTTAAAGCGCGGTCGGGATCGATGCCATAGCAACATCCACTTATGATGGCTAGAAAACAATGGTAGGAACAAAAACAATCACAGCAGTAGCTCATAAACTTAAAAAAGAAAAGAAAAATACATTTCTGGTACTAATTTGATCTTTCAAAGGTTGATAACTGGCTTCCATCATAAAAAGATGGTGATAAAATTATCAAATAAAAGTCATTTTTGATCAATTGAAGCTTTTTTTTTCATGTCATTCAAATGAAATATGAGGAAAAAAAGATTAAAACTGGTACTGATCTTTGTGCAGAAACTTGGTAGCTTCTGTATTCAAGGAAGTTGTAACCATTTAAACCTAGACTTCTATGGAGTCTCTTGGTTTAGACACCCCACAAGTAATCAAGCTTAGGCTGATCTTTCCAGACTCCAGATTTAAATCAGCATTTTCACTGCAATTGGAAGGTACCATGAGTCCTAATTAGAGGACTGTCATATGTGGATTTAAGAACTATGATGCTCCAAGGTTCAGGGTCAGGGTCAGGGTCAGGATGGACTTAAGGACTATGTCGAACCAGTTGCGTTTATGTGGCTACTTGGTCCGTTTGGAGTCATCAACAATAGCTGCTTGACTTTTGAGGATCAAGGTGCTAGCAGAATCGGACCATCCTTGTAAAACCAAAATATAGATTTGCACTATGTGCAAAAAAAATAGCTACAAATACATTACCAAAAAGGTCTTCTGATATCATATATTCAATACCCTTTTAAGTGCCACTTTCTACCCCGTTAACCTGATGAATTTTTTTCTCAAAATAGTATGTTCCCTAAATGCCATATAAAGATTGCTCTAAGGCAACAAACCCCACCCTCCTCCTATTAATCCACTAGACATGCCTACATAAACTTGAACAAAATGAAGTTTAAGAATATAGGTACAAGGTGTCTCAAGACTCTCAACTCAAGAAACTTGGTAGAAATATGAATGGTGAACATAGAACCCATGAATCACGATTAGTTTTAAAATGGATGTAGGTCCACAGAAATTGTTAGTTTGTCACAGAAGAATGTTCACAATGCAGATGACTATAATTTGAAACAGGAACAAAATGTGCATGTATGCGGTAATAGATATTACATTGAAGCCTATGGTTTCAAAGAAGGGCAATGGAATCAGTTAGAGATGAACATGGTGTTGAGATATTGAATAATTAGGTTTATAACTCTATCAGGTAAATATTCACCCAAACGGATCACTGAGCTGGTGTGTACATAATTGTATAATATGAATGCAAATTTCTTTGTGCATCAATAATTTATATTCAAGGCAAAAGTACATGATTCCATTAAAAAAGTAACTATTCCATAAATACATAATTGTATCAGATGGTCAATGTTAAGGCACAAAAAAATGTGATTGGATTCATTTCTTTCCAACACATTTTAGTAGTGGAGTAAAGTGAGGTTGGTCCACAAGACATGATTGAAATTTTTTTGGTACAGTAAGTCCATCAACCTCATCAGTCATTCATTTTGGAGAACGAAGCACAACCAACCAATCTGGATTTTGAATGTTGTTACATAAAAAATTTGATTTGCTTCGAATGCAAGAATTGTTGGCTCATCATACTCCCCATTAGTGCTCTTCAACTTTTTTAAATTCACCATCAACAAGTTAGAGTTGGGACATAACTTACAATCATTGGTCTTATCTCCAACATTTACCCAATCACAATAGAACACAACATGGTAGAAGTCATAATAATCGACCTCTATGATTTTTTTGATAATCCCATACCAAGTAGTATCATCATCCTTAAGGTTCTTGTCTTTTGAACTTGCCCTAAATGTAGTGATTGCATCCATATAAGCACCACTATCTTGTGTTGAAACCTTCTCATCGTAACTCTGGGGAGAGAAGATGTAGCCAAGTCGATCTTGTCCGTAGGAGAAAAGAACTTCTCCTTGAAGAGAACCTTGAACTCGGCCTAGGTATGGCCCTCCCCAGCAAGAGCGGGCTCATTCCTGAACCAGATACAGGCGATGTCCAACAATTGTAGCCCTACCGCCTCGACCTTCAGGTCGTCTGCTAGGTGGAAAGCCCTCATCTGTCGCTCGATGTCCTCGAGCCAGTCGTCAGCATAAACTACGCCCTCAGTTCCTCCGAAACCACGAGACCCCAGTTTCTTGAAGTCCTGGATGTTGCCATGTCTCGGATGCGCTCCCTGATGCGGAGCCCTCTGCTCCACGGCTCATAAAGCCAACTGGTGGGCATCCTCCATGAACTGACGCATTGCGTCAGTCTGTCTCTGTTGTGCCTCAGACTGGGCCCTCTGGGTCTCCAGCATCTGCTGGAAGAAGGCGAGTATCTGTCCCATCTCCATAGGCATAGGAGGTGGACGAGGGAGAACATCGACAACGAACGGAGGAGTCCGATGTGCTGGAGGAAGAACTCCCACGTCTGCTTCTGCCGCAACGATCTCCGGAACAATCCTCGCAACTGGTGGAGGAGCGCCCCCGAACGCTGCTGCAGATGCACCGACTACAGGGGAAGTGACTGGCTCAGGTCCGCGAGATGTGGCAGACCTCTCTGTATCAGCAGGCTCCAAATGCTGAGATCGAGTCATCACCATCCTGAAGACAGATCGAAAAAAGAAGTCATATGGCATAAGATAGATCATATCAAAGGAGGACAATTAGAGTACAAATAATCAGCATCAAGAAAAGACAGTTGTAGAAAAGCAAATTGGAAGTTCCTAATTGTGATTGAGTATCCTTAGCCTATATCTTCTAAACCTATAGTAGGCTCGTAGAAGCACTCTAAGTCGAGAACCACTACGACATCACACTAATTGCGACTTCTGACCTGCGTGGGCCACCACTAAAAATGTGTCACGATCCGCACCCGAAGTAAGGGCACGAGTGCACGACAGCGTCCCAGCCTACACCACAGAAACGGCGTAGAACGCTGTCTAGGTCTACTATCTAACAACAGTTATAATATCAAAACATGTCGAGAAAGGTCAACTCCGAATGGAGGACAAGCAATGATAATATAATATACTCAATCACAAACTCTAAGAGAAATAGGTAATACTGAAAGATAAAGACAACAAGATATGAAATATCATCCAGAAGATCCAACACAGAAATTATACAAGTTTAGAGTCAACAATCTCTAATACAAATACTAAAATAATAACAAGCCAAAATGTAATCTGGAGACAAAATCCAGTACCAAACTAAACCAACTGAGCTACTCTAAAGCCCCATCGGCTGGAGCTAACCCTTCCTGAACTAGGGCCTCCAAGTCTAGGCCAACTACGTCATAAGGATCGTAGTAGGTAGGATACTCGTCCTCACCATAATCTGTAAAATTTTGTCAACATATCCAGTCAGGATGGAACGAGCACAAATCTCAAATAACAGTTCTAGTTAGATGATATTGAAAATGTAACAAAAAATAGAGAGAATATACAAGGTAAAATAATGTGTACATGAATCATGGCAAGGCATATCAAGACTGTAACTGAATGTAAGAACAAGAAAACAGTATATATCATGTACGAAAATCTAGAACTATATCTATGTGAGTTTAGTATTAGTTTCAACATGTGATCGGCTTGGGTTGCACAGAAGAAAAAGGGCCTGGCTAGTCATACGTGAAGTGTATGGCTAACACACTCAGGGAACAGGAATCACAGGAGGAAAAATGATCACATATATACGCTAAGTACCCCTATCCCCAACCAGTAAAGTGGATCCAATTATGACATGTTATGGCACATGATTCTCCGAGGAGGTAGCGAGCCTTCGCAGGAATCGTGTCTATACAATCCACAGGAAAAACTTGCACAGGGTACACCAAGGAATACAAGGAATAACATCTCATGACGTGTCACGACCCGCACCCGCTTTTCGGATGCAAGCACGTGAGCAAGCCAGCTACGCATCAATCGGACTCCAGCCCGACTCGAATACGTAAACGCTGTCACGGCTATAGTATACTGCCAAATCATAGTAATACAATCTATATCTCAAATCCACAAGAGTAATATAAGCATGAATGAACAACTATGAGTCGTGGTCTACAGCCCACTAGCATAATGTCCGATAAGACTCTAAAGAATATAACGAGAGTCTACAAACTGAATCAATAAATAGGATATCTCATGATAATGAAAGGAAAGCACGAGCTGGATGAACTGGATAATAAACATGGTATCAATACCTGAATCTCGCAAGCAATATCGTAATCATCTGAAACCCACAAGTGTCATAATCATCCGCCATCTAGAACTGCTAACTAACTCCACACAATAAATAACCTGAAGAGATCATCAGGTCCTCAGGGGACATAGCAAGATACATAAAAGTATGTCTATCTAGCAGTTTAATCATGTATAAATTATAAATAGGATGTAAGCAAGGAACGAGACATACACATGGCAAGAGACTACGACCAAAACTGCTAACAAGTGACTATCGACAAGTGGCTACTGACAGGTGACTATGAACAGGAATACAAGAACAACTACACGTAACTGAACTGCTGGATGAACAAGTGAACACGAGATCAATGGAATACCAAACCCTCGCCCTGAGTGGACTCGTAGGTTTGAATTAATCACTAACCCTTGTCCCGAGTGTGGACTCTCTGGTTAGTTTAAGGCAAGGTACCCTCGTCCCGAGCGTGGACTCTCTAGTGCAAATACACAAGTCAACATCCTCGTCCCGAGTGTGAACTCACGGATGTAAAAAGATCAAGACAATCACCCTCATCCCGAGTGTGGACTCTCTGGTGCAACTGGTCAACCCTCGTTCCGAGTGTGGACTCTCTGGTTGAGGAAACGATAACAAGGATTTAACAGTTCAACTACATGTACTCGTTCCAAGAGACGACTCAGTCGAGGCACAGTTGAGATAAGGTACAACTCATGTCAAGATACGGGTAAGGACAACTCTAGCATGAACTATAAAGTGAACAAACCTGGTGTAACTACACTATTAATCTTGAAACTGATATACAAGCAAGACGATAATCTAGTAAAACATGGAACACAGAAAACATATAGCTAAACTCACATCAACTAGAGAATAAGATGATAACATATATAAAAACAGGAAAATATAAGCATGAAAATAACTGTAGAGGGAGGCAAGGTATCTTGCCTAGTGGTAGCACGAAGAACCAACAATATACCGTCAACTGGTAAGCCATAAAGTTCAAATCTCACAACTGTCTCCGAAAGCTGAAACAGACATTGCCAACATTATCAGAATAGTCAAATTAGCTAGGATTGCCTGTCCTTAAGTCCAATTCTGGATAAAAGGGTAAAACGGCCATTTTGGGCCAAAACGGTGTCCGTCGTTGGATCCGCTTTGCACCGAAAAGTGTGCCAGAGTCAATGGTCTCTAAAGTCATCAAACTACATGTCTAATGATTCGTTTTAGTGATAGGAACCAAACCGTATGTACAAAGTTGGATTCCGGCAGACCGTACACAAAATCGTCCGTTAAATCGGATCGTGGGGCCCGCGAAATGGTGATCCGATCAAATGTCTCAGAATTAGACCAAACATGGCATACAGGACCAGAAAAATGATACGGTCCTGTTGGCACAAGTTTCGTCTCGATCTGACGAATGTGCACAAAGTAATTGAGAAATTTACAAAGAGTCCGATACGGTAAATTTTGACGGATACGTATCAAATTTGTCGCGCACACGCAACCAATTTGAATTCCGTCAAAGTCCACACGTCCACGAAGCCGATACGCACCTTTCGATGCTTTCAGTTCGCGACCACGTCGCCCGGATTGGCGGGACGCACGTCGTATCGATGGTTTTTATAAATTTTCAAAACTGTTTTTGATGGTATACGCCTCTGGTGAGGACTAAGTACTGCTGTGCTTCTGGAGCGAGACCGTGCTTCTGGAGACGATGGAGCCTCTGTGCTTTCAGGCGACGAATGGACTTGGCTTTGAATGACGATGAGACTTCTGTGCATTTAGAGCAACGATAAAGCTGTGTTCCGGAGCAACAGAGTCACTGTGCTGTAGGCGACGAGTAGGCTTGTGCTTCAGGTTGGCGAGGTTATTGTGCTTTTGGAGCGACAGACTGACTTGCATTGGTTGCAGTGGGAGTTCCCAAGTCTCTTGTAGAGAAGTGACTTAAGCTTCAGGATCGAAGAAGATGACTGTGCCATGGGAATGGAGATGGTGTGCGCATATCACCATCCTACGCCTCGTGTGGACACATGTAAGTAGCTGCGCCTCTGAACTTTGAAGGCGTTGGCTTTGGAGGAAAGGGTATAACACCTTGTGTAGGGTTGGCGTAGTGTCACGACCCGCTCCCGAATAATCGGACACGAGTCGGACACGCCCAGCCTTCGTCGTTAGACACGACGAAGTAAGCTGTACCAAGCTAGGGAAATCTAACCAGATAAACATAAATGTGTACAATCACAGCATCTAAAAACGTTCCCAGAATGATCACCATAATCCAAAAATCCATATAACATAAATGTACTAGAGTCATCAGGAATGAAATATACTATGAACTCTAAAACAATATCTAGAAGTAAAGCTAAACAGTCTAAACCTGAAGCCTCTAGCTAAATCATGTCTCCATCCTGCTCAGCTAAAATCCCGGGCTCTGGCCCATAAGGTAGAATGATATCCTGCAAGTATACCTGAGAACTGATTTCTCCGTGCATGGTTACTGAATTATGAATCTACAAGTTAGGTTCTCATCTCCTATATGTTGTCTTCATTACTGTTCAAATAGATTTTTGAAACTGTTGGTGGATCGACAAAGAATCGCCTTCCAAAACCGATGTTGGGACTGGGGTTTACTCTGTTTACAAATAGGTTTTTCGTCGACTTCGAGTAGACTTTTCGAGCGATCGAAGGCATCTATGTACTAAATAAAAGAACAGAGTTGAAGGGGGTCATGTCGGGATCGTACCCAAAAAATTCGTTTGTGATTTGGTGGAGCAACGATGGAGATATGGCGTCACGAACTTGCTGCGACTCCTGCCATTGTTGTTGTTGCTGTGCTCTATTTTGCGCTGTGCGTGCGCTCTGTCCGCGGCGGACCTGGCCGGCCGACGGCCCCGTGGTGGCGCGCGGTGGCCCTGGCGACGCGCGCGGGGATAGGGTGGCCGAGTGGGAGTTTTGGTTGGGTAGAGTTAGGGTTTTTATCCCGTTCTCTCTCCCGATCTCTCCATATATACTGTGTACATAGCTCTGGTCGAGTTTTTCACTTGGTCTGGGTTACTGTTCAATGAACAATAACCCGTGGGACTTTTATTTTAATTATTTTTCTTTTTCACTTATTTAATATATATAACTTTGTATATATATTGACCCATATATACATAGTTCACACATACATATGTATACACAAATGTTTACATACTACTTGGAATAAAATATTATAAAAGGACTTTCTATAACCCATGATGGTAATACATATATATATTCTATCGACCAACATTTATATAAACAAAATCTCTATTGTTTTATAAATATTTATATAAAGCCTAATACGTACGTACCATTTATACACAGGTATTCATAGCATAAAAGTCCCCAAAACAAAAATGTTATTCTAAGGAAATCATTATCCTATTTCCTAATTAAAATATCATTTAAATAGAAATAACATATTTAATATATTTAAACATTATAATAATATACTTTTTAGACCAAAACATAAATATCAATATAATAATAGTCAATATATACATCTGTATGAACATCTCTGGAATCACCACTCGACTACATGGGCTTGGATTTGGTTTGGGTCCAGTCTGAACTAAATTGGTACAACCGGATCTCCTACAAGTCAATAATATAATTAATAAATAATTAAAACGTCTTTAGAGGCTAAGTCGTAACTTGGCCTGGTTTTCCTAGTTAGGAAACACTTATGGCTTGGCCTTCCCTACCATAGCTAAAAGACTAGTCAAGGCACTCAATTACACTATCCGTGCCAAAATTCTTGGTCGTCTTGTACTCCAAATTTCAACCATGGCTAAAGTCATCTACCGTAATAATTAACTAAATAATTATTTATAAAAATCTAAAAATCACCATTTAAATCAAATAAATAAAAAAAATTCAAAAATTTTCCGGAAAGAGGAGTTACATGACGGGATCCAGATAAATACCAATCCGTGTGAACAATGTGACAAGAGAACAAGGATATATACTCTAAATACAAGAAACATAGACGATATTATAAAATAGAAATACTATCAGAGAATGTACTCGCCTGAGATCCGATGGAAATATGTCAACTGTGTAATCTGGCTCGAGTGAAATCACAGACCTAAAGATGAGATATCATGAGTTAATTAGGGTTTAACAGTGTATGGCATAATTTCTAGTATATGTTATGCAATCTAGGTCAAACTCAGTCATACTAAGTTACACCAAGCTAAACTAAGTCACACTAGGTCAATCTAAGTTAATCTAACTCAAACAAGGTCAAACTAAGTCAATCTAGATTATACAAAGTCAATCTAAGTCATACTAGGCCTAACAAAGTCAAACTAGGTCAAAGCAAGTCAAACAAAGTCAAACTAGATCAATTTAAGTCAAAGGTTGACATACGGTTGACTTTGGGTCAAACAGTCAACTCTGGTCAACCCTTGTCAACTAATAGTCCACTCTAGTCAAACTAGGTCAATGGTTGACTCACAGTTGACTTTTGGTCAACTGTCAACTCTGGTCAAGTTTTGGTCAATTTTAGGCTAAAGTTGACTTTTGGTTGACTTTTAGTCAAAATGGTCAACCATGGTCAAACGGGGTCAACCCGAAGTCACTTACCCTATTCCTAACCATTACCAACCAAGCTATCCTAATTCTAACCATATCTTAAATATATTATCTCATGTCTTAGTTCTAAGGAATTACCTTAACCTTACCTTATTATCCTACCAAGGTAAACTCTTCACCTTAGCCTCTAACCAATACCCCAACCTACTTTACCCTCACTCCACGTAACCTCCAATAGTCTACCAAGATATTCTAACCCTATCCTTGTATCTCGATACCGTACCATGGTATCTTGATACCCTATTTGTTAAAAAGGTAAACATCCTATTATCTTGAAGGTAAAAGGGTAACTTTGAGATACCGGGTTGGTATCCTAAAATACCACTCTACTCAACTCTAACTAGCACTCTAAACTCAAATCCTAACTTGGTATCCTAATACCAAGTCGTAAACACTAACTCTAATATCTAAACTCAACTCAAATCTAACTTCTAACATATTACCTATCTACTAACATGTGAACTTACCTTAGTTTCTACCACTCAACCCACTAACTTTCTAACCATCAAACACCACTCTAACACTCACAAATTAAGGGGTCATATAGTGGGTTATATAGTGGATAAAGGGGGGTATATATGGGGGTCACATGGGGGTGTATTGGGGGCAAATTGGGGTGCAAAAAGGGGGGTTGCTGCTGCTTTTGCTGCTGCTGTAGTTGCTGATTTTGCTGCTGCTGCTGCTGCCTAAGGGCAGCAGCTTGCTGCTACTGCAGCTCCTCCTATGCAGCCCACTACCTCCCTCTCTATTTCACTCTCTTCTCCCCTCTCTACCTCACTCTCTATCTATATATATAACCACTAACATATAAATATATAACACAACCTATATATATATCTCCCCTCAACTTACAACACACTCACACACTCACAAGTTACACACACACACACACACACATATATAAACACACACAAATGTATACCTATAACTCCACACACTACCACAAGAATAACACCACCACTCTCTACCTCAACATGAGCACAACCACACATCACACTCTCACACAACAAAATCAACCAACCCACAAATGTATTAAACTTGACCATTAATGCAATATACATCAAAACAGTCCACTTTTACAATATATCACAAAAGTGGCCTAAAAGCATCGATTCTCCCAAAACTTCCTATATGAAACTTGGTCTAAACAATGATAGCATGCTAGATCTACCCTCTAAACAATATAAAACTGAAATTAGAGATTAAAACAAGCTATTGGAATAAGAACATACACATGGGGTGTCCTATATTGGGATCTACCAAGTAGGACACAAGACACACCTACAACATCCTCAAAAGGGCTCCAAATGATCTCAAACTTGAATCTAAAGGGGACACAAGCATTGGGGTGGATCCTATGGATTCAAAACTAATTAATATACAAGGAAAATCAATTTAGAGGATAGGTTTTACCTATTGGGAGTGGAATTCCAATAAAAATTTTTAGGACACGGCACCGATACGAAGATCTATCCAAAAGGACACCTCTCCTTGCACCTTGCACAAATTCTTGGCTAGAACCCTTCCTTGATGGTATGAAAAGGATTGAGAGAAGTTTGGATGGAGGAATGTGAGGGAATGTAAATCAAATCAAAGAGGGGAGCTCTCTAATTTGGGGAAAAACACTTGGAGAATAAAAGAGGCAAGATGAATGAGGAAGAAGGAAACATAATCCCCTATATATGGCCGGCCATGGGGGGGTCTTTTGGGCCTTGGGTGAAAGCCCACTAAGGCCTCTACATGTCTCATTAGGTTAAGTCTAAGCTTGGTTCAAGTTTGGAATCAAAATGGCTAAGCTTGGGTCTCTAACTTAACCATTCTAACAAGTTGTAATTAATCTAACTTACTAACTTAAATGGTGGATTTTGTGGGCGATGTCTAACTTAAGTTTGGGTCCCATCTAGAGTCTAAGCTACCCGGGTCACTAACACAAGTCGGAACGAGACGAAACTTAAACCCGACTAAGCAAATCCAATAAAAATATTATTAAAAATATAAAATTTCCAAAATGTTGGTTAGGTCTCCGTAGTCATGGTTAGTCTCTAGGCTAAACAGTTTCTAGGGTTGTACTAGCAAAACACCAAAATCACAATACACCAATTTAAATGGTATTAAGTAAATTAAAATTTACCAAAATTATGGAAAACTGAGAAATGACAAAATTACCCTTGATTTTGAAAACAGGCAGTTACATAATATAAGCCTCGGCAATCGACCCTTCAACATAACGCTTGTTGCTAGGAATATTTTTGCACTCCTTCATAGACCTTATATCAAATAGAGCAACTATAACTTGTTAACTTTCATCTAAATCAATAACAGCATAATGACAAAATAATCATCTCACCATTCAAAAGGAAACATCCAAAAGTATCTCGTAGGTCCACAAAGTAGAGCTTGGTCCGCAAGATGCACCATTAGGTGGATACTTATATCAAAACATTGGGCAAGAAAATAATGCTCCAAGACACATAATGCCTCAGCGGTCATATCTTTTGCAGCTTGAACATACTTTCGATCTAGGATCTTTGAGCATAATATATTAAAGTATAGACGTACTTGCATAATGGCTCTTTTAAGATTGCGGTTATTTGGAAATGCATGTTGAAGCATGATTGGAAACAAATATTGTATCATGACATGGTAGTCATGTGACTTCGTTATATGCAAACTGAGTGGTTGAAGACATACAAGGTTTCCCAAGTTAGATGCAAATCCTGATGGAAGCTTTAAGCTTTTTAGGACTTAACAAAATTGTTTCTTTTGAGAATTGTCTAAGGCATAACCCGAATTTCGTTGCCTCTTTTTATCAAAGAGCAAATTTAGTAAATGATCGGCAACATTCTTCTCGGTGTGCATCAAATCAATAGCATGTCGTACTTTATGAGATTGCCAATATTCCAAATTAAAAAGAATAGACTTTTTATACCACGCTGGTCTTTCTGCACTACCATCACAATCGACATCATCGTCAACATCATCATCATCATCACCATCGCCCTCAAATGTCATTCTCTTCTTTCCAGAACCTTTCACTAATTTACCAGGTATATAGTTGATGCGGTCAAGCCTTTGCAGAAGGGCCGGTCCACTCAAACGTAATGGAAGTTGTCTATGCTCTTCAGTCTTATACCATCCGCGTTTAACTGCTCTAAAAGGATGATCATCCTTCAAAAACCTCATATACTTTCTGTACACGTTCTTTCCACCAATCCTCTCAGACTCTGTTTCAGTGGCACAAATAGGACATGCTTTATAACCATGTGTTACACAACCTAATAAATTTCCAAATGCTGGAAAATCATGGGTCCCACACAACAACATTGCTCTCAAAGTAAAAAATTTGACCTCTGTTGATGTTAAATGTTGACACTCCTTCCCAAAGTTCTTTTAACTCATCTACAAGAGGCTGCAAGAAAACATTAATATCTTGGCTTGGTGCTTTGGGCCCTGGAATTAATAAGCACATTATTTGGAACTATGATTTCATGCATAATGAAGGCGGCAGATTGTATGGGATAACATAAACAGGCCAACAACTATAACTATTCAATAGAACACCATATGGATTGAATCCATCGGTCCCTATCCCCAACCAAACGTTCCATCCCACATCAGCAAACTCCGGCAACCTGTATTTAAGCGTTTTCTATTCAGCTGAATCACAAGGATGTCGCATTAAGTCCCACGAAGGCTCAACTTCCTTATGCCACTGCATTTTTAGCAATCCAAGGTATTGTGTACAATCTCTTTAGTCTTGGAACTAGAGGGAAGTGCCTCAAAACTTTTCTTGGTTCCTTTGAGTCCCTTCCAACCTTTCCAGGCTACATGTTCTCTTTAACTTTAAATCGGGGCGTCTGACATTGAGGGCAGCAAGTCGCATCTGCATACTCCTTCCAATAAAACATGCAATTATTCTCGTATGCATGGATACACTTCACCTTCATTCCTAAATCTCTTATCATTTGATTCATTATGGGATACTTCTGGGGGAGTGTGTTCCCTTTAGGAGCCATTGTGTCAAACACTTCAACAATTTTGTCGTACTATTTCTCGACCTATTGTACTTGTTCTTTAAGTTATGCAACTCTATAATTATAGATAGAGTTGTGTATCCCTCTTCACAACCGGGGTACAATTTCTCACTTGCAGTTCTTTTATATTCATAATACTTATCAAAACGGTCAAGACGAGGCATAAAAGAATCTTCCAGCGCTGCATCTGTTTGGGAAATATTTGCACTACTACTTTTACCACCACGAGCCTCATTGTGTACACCATAAGCATCATCAACCAGGTTTTCCAATGCAACCCCATTGTCGTTGGTATCTACACTTAAAACTTCATCATGCATATGTTCTTTTTTAACAAACTATTGTTTAGGACCTTCCATCATATCCATGCCCGGCTTCTCACCATGAAGAAACCAATTATCATATGTCGGAAGCATTCCATTGAGTATCAAATGCCTTCTTACTACTTCAAAAGAAGCTCTTTTTTCATTTCATTTTTTTACGGGGGCAACTACAAGTTGTAAGTCCAGCTGATGCGTGCTTCATTGCAAAGTCCATAAAAAATTGAACCCCATGTTTGTATTCAATGTCATTTCTATTTGAATGTTTTATCCACTCTTTTGGAATCAATTGTGATATGATAGCAAAAAACTATATCCTCACTCAAACAAGAAACCTAACAAACGAAGAAGATGAATATTAGTAAGAAAAAAAACACAATACTTGTATTTACTTAATTTATAAGAGAAAACACAGTACTAAGAAGAAGAAGAAAACTATTATAAGAATATGGAGTTTCTTCTAAATATAATTTTCTGTCCACAAAAACTTTACAAGGCTTAACACATCTCGCCATCTGCTAAGTTCTATTAACACCAATATTTATTATTCCATCAAGGATCTATTAACACCAATATTTACAAAGCTCTACTCCTTTTATTATGTAACTGGAGATGCATTTTGATGTGGTTCTATAATCGACAAAGTATCTATCATAATTTTAAGAGTAATAATGGACTTCACAATCTACAAGCTAATCCACGGCCAAGTCGAATATGACCCCTCTTATGGTTTATGATTCATTTGCAGTCTCGACAACATAAAATGATAAGAGTAAACACTTGAAAAGAAAATACAATTTAAATCCAACTATTAAAATGAACCATATGAAATATCATCACTATTAGTATTTATTAGTATGAAAACTTCAACATGACACCTACTTGAAACAAAGAAGTGAAGAACATACAAAATAGAGTATGACAAAGAACATGTCCTTAAGATATTTACCCTGAAGAAGATTAGTATGATCACATGAAAGTCAACAAAGAACACTACAAATATAAAAGATTAGTTGTATGGACAGTTAAGTTTCCGTTTGGGTTGGTTTCAGATATTTCAGACTATATTGCATGGATGGTACAATATACCATCTGAAACACACAAAATTGATTTTGCTGAAACTCCATTAAGTTTTACCTATAATCCCAACTCAGTTTCTTATTCGAAAACACAAAAACTCTATTTTGCTCAAATTCCCATATGTTTCACCTAATCTCAGCTCAATTTTCTTTTCGGAAAACAGTCAATACCATATTCCATCAACATTCCATTTAGTAGGTGTTCACGTGTTTAGTTCTAAAAGGTGCTCAAAACCAAAACCATGAACGAACTCTCGAATATGCCAAAACCACTAGTAGGGTACAAAACCAAGATAGAAGCTGAGTTCTAAAACGTGCTTGAACGATAGATATCACGAAGAAAATCAAATAAATAAGGAGCTTTGATCAACAAAAACATATAGAGCTATTGAATAAATACCCAAAGATGCAACATGATAAGCAGGGCTTTACTTACTTTAGTCAGGTATAAAGAGGATTATGATGTTCAATGACATAAAGTAACAAAGGTAAATGCATACATCGTGTTAAGATCTATTAAGTTTAAGATAATATAACTTGGTTAACCATGAAATGCACTTACAACCACCAAAGATAAAGCAGAAAACAATATATAGAGCAATTTTATATTGCTCCCACAACTACAATAAACTCAGCACATAGGCCAAGTATCACCTCTTAATTGCACAATATTTGAATAAGTTCATCTCAAATTATACACATGCATTTGATGAAGAATTTGAAATGCCATGAGAATGACTACAATAATTTCAGAATGACAACAAAGGAATTGGATAGATAAATACATAGAAAACCAAAATAAAAGGTATCGGCCTGATGATGCTTCAGTTCAGATACAAATGAACACAAACATAAAACCAATAATTTATTGATCGAGAAAAGAAGAAACTACCTTCGGTTGGGCCGACGGTATCGATCTGATGATGCTAGAGGTGTGGTGGTGTATCCTAATAAAAGAGAAATAGAGTGTGAAAAAAAAACTAAACCCTAATCAAATGAAAATCAAACCCTAATCAAATAGAGATTGTGAGAGAGAGAGAGAGAGAGAGAGGAGAAGACAAAACTTTAACTCTTCGCAGGTTGGCACGCAGTTTGATTAGGACTTCACAGGAGGAGGGAAGGGTTTCCCCAGGAAATCGAGAGAGGGAGGCCGGTAGGGAATTTTCTAGAAAGATAAGAGAGGAAAACAATATCGAGTGAGGCGGGAGGTTTGGGAGGGTTTTTCCTGAAAAAATGGAGCGGGGGAGGGAACAACGAAAAATGGAAGCAAATTTTTTGGAGGCGTATACGGAATACTTATATAGCCGGAAATTTTATATTTCCGGAAATCAAATTTCAAGGAATTAAATTTTTTGAAAAATTACATTTCCAAGTTTGATGACAATATAAATATTTTCGGAAAAAAAATAAAAAATAATAATAACGAAAAAAAATGAACAAATATAAAAAAAAATCAGGTAAAAACGACAAAAAATAGGTAAAAACGAAAAAAAATGGTAAAAACGACAAAATAACAAAAAAACGACAAAAACGATAAAAAATGACAAAAACGATGAAAAACGACAAAAATCGGTTAAAACGACAAAAATGGTCAAAAAAACGACAAAAAAATGTATAAACGACAAAAAACAAAGAAAATGGTAAAAACGACAAAAATAACCAAAACATGACAAAAACGTCATAAAATCGGTAAAAACGACAAAAAAATGACAAAAAATATCGGTTAAAACGATAAAAAAAATGACAAAAAAAAAACGGTTAAAAAACGACAAAAAATGACAAAAAAAAATCGGTTAAAAAACGAAAAAAAAATCGGTTAAAAACAATAAAAAAAAATCGGTTAAAAAACGAAAAAAAAACCAAAAAGCGACAAAAACGAAAAATAATCGATAAAAATGACAAAAAAGACAAAAAATTGGGTTAAAACGACAAAAAAGACAAAAATCGGTTAAAATGACAAAAATAACAAAAAAATCGGTTAAAAACGACAAACAAACGGTTAAAAACAACAAAAAAATCGGTTAAAACGACAAAAAAAAAAATCGGTTAAAACGAAAAAAAAAAAACCAAAAAATGACAAAATGACAAAAAATCGATAGAATCGACAAAAAAAGCGACAAAAATGACAAAAAAGCCATAAAATCAGTAAAAATGACTAAAACGACTAAAAATCGGTAAAAAACAATAAAAAAGTTACAAAAACGACAAAAAAATCCTTAAAACGACAAAAGTTGACAAAAAAACGACAAAAAGGACAAAAATTGGGTAAAAACGACAACAAATAATCAAAAAGTGACAAAAAAGACAAAATGGGTAAAACGACAAAAAATCGCTTAAAACGACAAAAATTTGGTAAAAACGACAAAAAAATGACAAAAAAACGATAAAAACGACAAAATAATCAAAAAGTGACAAAAAAGACAAAAAAGGGGTAAAACGACAAAAAATCGCTTAAAATTGGTAAAAAAACACAAAAAATGACAAACAAACGATAAAAACGAAAAAAAAAGAAAAAATGTTCAAAACTAATCAAAATTGATCAAAAAAGAAGAAAAAAATTTAGAATTTTTTTTTTTTGGGCAAAAAAAAAAAAAATCCACCTATTCTCCAAGGATAGAATTCCCATGTTTTGTGGGTAAACTATTTACCCGGGTATTTATAATTTCCGGGAATAAATTTTTTATAAGCCAAACAAACGTGGTAATAGATTTCCATCTTAAATTTTTCCGAGAATAAAAAAAAATACCGCGTACCAAACGCCCCCTTATGTCCATAACTTGTAACAATTTTTAGTGTTACATTTAATATAAAAGTAGTTAAATTAATGAATTAGTATTTTGTAACGGTTTTTTGTTTATTACCACGGTTATTACTATTGTTAGCTTGTCACAGTAACAACCGTTACAAACGGAAAAAATGCATTACAAATTGTATGTTTTGGTGTAGTGATTGGACTCGCATTACATCGTTCTAGTTCAATTACTTCTATTAACAGTTTTTACTGCCATGTTCTTTTATTTCACTGTATTCACTTTCCTGGTTTTAACTGATGATTCTATTTCATTACCTTTCTCAACTTTCCATGTTCATCAAGTATAACTATCTATAACTGCTTTATAGTCTTTGTCATTTATTTGGAACTGCTAGAGGAGATGTGCTCGTTCCATCCTGACTTGATATATTTTTCAGATGATTGCCCAGGGGATATGTGCCCTACCTTCTATGGATCCGAGGAGGGGATAGCTACCTTGGGTCCCGATCTCAGGAGTGACCGAGTGACCTAGTTTAGTGGACTTGTTTTAGATTCTCTATTTGAACTTGAATTGTAATAATTGGAGATTTTGACGTTGTATTTGAGATTTGATTCAGATATATTTAGGTGTAGTTTGTTGAGTCTTTTTAGTTATTTTGCCTTCCTTGATATCATATCGTACTTTAGACTGTGATTGAGTATTATCATATCTTTATACTTGTCCTTCATTCGGAGTTGAGATCTATGACAGGTACATTATATTATTGTGTGAGTTGATAGTTAATGACCTAGAACAGCGTTCTATCGTCGATTCTGCGACGTAGGCTGGGCGCTGTTACGCACTCGTGCCCCTATACCGGGTGCGGGTCATGACACGATTTTAGTGGTGGCCCATGCAGGTCGAGATTCGCATTTGTGCGATGTCATGCTAGTGCGACGATTTAGTTGTACTGCTGCGTGCCTGCGATAGAAAATAGGGAACATGCTATAGAGTGAGAGGATACTCAATCACAGTTAGGACTTCTTGAAAAGATTCCCCGGACGACCTTTGAAAATCTCATTATAAACCATCTCGAAATTCGATTCTAACTATTTTTGTCTACTTTCCTTTGTCCGTTGTTGAATTTGATTCTTGATGTTTATTATTAACTTTATTTTCTACCAAGATAAATCATATGGGCTAAGTTGCATCGATTATGGAATCTAGAGTTTTTTGCAGCCTTATTAGCTGGCATGGCTGAGACATGGAGTCTAATTTTGGATATATTTCTCGGGTTATGGGAATTTAAAGTTTTTATAGCCAAGCATGCGACAATGCAAAAATTTTAGATACCATGATTCTAGAGGTATGTACCTTAGTTGCGGACTCTATAGTTTATCGCAGCCAAACTTACTAGCGTGACGAGTATTCTGGTAACATGATTCTGGATAGACGGGTATAGTTATCAGATTGTAGGATAGATACCCTATAGACGGTACCCTAGTATAATGGAAGGATGTTACTTAAGTATCATGAAGTAAAGAGAGGGAGCTAGGCCACCTATGGTGCAGCATCATGCCCAGCACCAGAGGGGCAGGGCTTTTGCGCTGACGGTTGAGGAGACCGACGGTACGGGTGATGGGTTAGTAGGTCTGTCTTTTTTGTCCTTCTTTCTATCTAGTTGTATGATTCTATTATTACCTATCAGAATATTTTGTGTTGTACTAGATAGCGTAGTGACCCTGTTTGACTATGAAATCACGAGCAGTAGGACCATGATCTTGCATGTTATTAGGTGGAATTTTCTTGACCTTGATTGTTGGGGGTTTGACCTAGAAGGAGTACGACCATCTTAAATTTTGAGGACGAAATTTTTCTAAGGGGGTAGATTTCTTACCACCACATTCTAGAACAAGGGTATTTTGATAATTGGTAAAAAAATTAATTATTTTAATATTATTTAATTAATGTGATGTGTTAGTATCATACTTTGGTGAACCTTAGATACACTTTTCTTAAATGTTAGTCATGACCAAGGAAACCTAGTTAGTGAGAGTAAACAACCCTTAAATTCATTTTAAATAGTTAGTTAGACTCTAAGCTAACTAGAAACCTTTTAAAACCTATTTTTTAACTTAAAGCAATAAGCTATTTGGGCCTTTTTCTTAAAAGGCTTTAAATGACAAGTTGAGAAGGCTTTTGAAACAATGCACCCTAACAAACCCTATCCCACACCCCTTGATCGGCCATACATGGTCTTTTCTTGCTATTAATAGCTATCAAGCCTCCTTCTTCCCTCTTTCATTACAAACTGTAACCCTACTTCCGCAAATTGCCTCCAACATCCAAATTTAGTCCAAATTCCCTCAAATGAATTACAATTGAAGAGAGGAAGCCTTATTGCCTAGCTTGGGAGCATTTGGAGCAATTTGACTATTGGATCTTGGTGGAGATCTAGATCTAGAAGCTTTTCATTGATAATCCATCTCTCAATTGGTAAGAGCTCTTTAAACCCTCTAATTTTCATTTGCTTGTTGTAGATGCATTCATTTAGTGTCCTCCTTTCATTAGAAAGGATTTTGGGTCAAGTTTGGATTCATTTGATGTGCATATCATGGGAGTATCGGATACGCAGAACAAGTGTTCGATAAAATAACTCTTAGGGCTTGTAATATTTAAATTTCAGTTTTTCATATTGTTATGGTTTGTTTTGCCATATATATATATATATATATATATATATATATATATATATATATATATATATATATATATATATATATATTTTTATATATATATATATATATGTATATATATATAAAAAAAAATATATATATATATATGTATATATATATATATATATATATATATATATATATATATATATATATATATATACATATATATATGTATATATATATATATATATATATATATATATATATATATATATATATATATATATATATATATATATATATATATAGTTGTCTAGTGATATAGAAAGGATTTGATAGGTTATTATGGATGTAGGATGAGTGGTTTGAGGCTATGGGTTGATTTTATTCACTAGGTCTGTGTCCTGTCTTGGTGGGAGGTTTGTGGCTATTTAGTGGACTGTGTATTCATTGTTCAGTTGATACCCCTACTGTACAGACTTTCAATTGAGCCATGCCCTATTTTTCTTGGGGATCGATTTGAATGACTGTCATGTTCATTCATTTATATATATATATATATATATATATATATATATGTCCTGCATACTTATGTATAAGTCTCCATTAATATACTATGACATGTCCATGTGCTCACCTATCTGTTCAGTCCATTTCCCCATTGTGTTTAATTTCCTACTGAACCTCGTATCAGATCATATACACGAGATAGCAGTCCACTCTCATAGTCTCTGCCTTTTCACTTCCACTTGTTCCAGTCTTTGAAATATATATATATATATATATATATATATATATATATATATATATATATATATATATATATATATATATATATATATATATTCATTTCAGTTGGAGATACATCTATTTTTTAGTCACAATTTTGCTTATCTAATGTCTTGTATTCACTGTCCTGCATATTCCCATACATGTTAGTCCTTATCCATAGTCTAATTCCATTAGATGAGATCTCTTTCACTGTACAGCCCTTGTGTTAAGTGTTAGTCTTAGAATGTGGTGCCTTATAGCTTTCGAATATGTATAGGATATATGTATATTAGAGAGTGAGGGGTGTGATACTTAGTGTCAGAGGTTGGAGTATTAGTCTCGGTATCAGTAGTGTATCAGGTTCAGGAATGTGGTGCCTTATAGCTTTCGAATATGTATAGCAATTTCCCTACTGCACTGGGCAGCAGGGGATCCCCTTGGCCTTTTTTAGTTTTTAGGCAGTTGGAAATTCATGTATGTATGAGTGAGTGAGAGCTTGGACAGTTGGGTTTTAGGCAATGGCTTTGGTTGGGATTTTGTGGTGAATAGAACAAATATAGGTATATGCTATAGGAAATTAGAAAAGACACATGAGTGAGTTACGGGTTTGAACATGTGTGTGTGTACGCGCGCTTATGTTTTTATAGAAAGTGTCACAGGAGTGAGGGGTGAACATGTGTTAGTAATTATTGAGCTCTGTGTGTGTGAGTTAGAGTGTGTATTAGATAAGGTATATTTGTGTCAATGAGTCCCAGATATGTACAGGTGTGAGTTGTTTTTGAGTTGAGTGGTGAGGTTAGAAATAGGTAAATATATACATGTAATTAACATATGGGGTATAGGTTTATTGAGTATAGTTATATATATATATATATATATATATATATATATATATATATATATATATATATAAAATATATATATATATATATATATATATATTGAAATACATATATATTATATGGATATTAGTATATGTGAATATATATGGTATGTAGGTTGGGCATGGCATATGGTATCTTGGTAAACCAAGAGCTTGGGGTACATTGAATACATGGGTACATATAGGTAGCTATCTAGAGTCTTAACCTAGATTGACTAGCCTTGAGTTAGTTTGAAATCTTTGACCTAGAATTAGCCTAGAGGTATAAATTAGTGCATCTAATACACTGTTTACTCTAGAACAATAAATAACCGTGTACATCTCAAATATAGGTTTGTGTGACACCACTTTGGACATCGATCCTTATTCATTGCTCTAGACAACAGGCGAGTCCATTCTCTGATAGTTTTCATTTATTTGATGATTATTATGATTCAGCTTCTAGTATAGTTCTATTTTTATTCTCTGTCATAAAACGAATTGGTATTCTGGATTCATTCACTTGCGACACATGTAATTGACTCATCTAGCTCCTACTACTTGAACCATTCACAAGAACCACCTACTCGAATCGCCTACAAGCACCATTTACTTCTGGCTAGACTCGTACTCTATTTATGTGCCGGGAACTCGAGTAAACATGTAAACATTCTCAATCAAACAAGAACCACAAGAAAGGTAGCCGTCGTCGCTAGGCCAAGCATGCGACGTGCTGTATTCAACAAGAACCACAAGAAAGATAGCCGTCGTCGCTAGGCCAAGCATGCGACGTACCGTATTCAACAAGAACCACAAGATAAATAGTCGTCGCCGCTAGGCTAAGCGTATGACGTGCCGTATTCAACAAGAACCACAAGAAAGATAGCCATCACCTAGGCCAAGCGTGCGATGTGCCGTATTCAACAAGAATTACCCCTATAAGAAAGATAATCGTCGCCGCTAGGCCAAGCGTGCGACGTGTCGTGTTCACTACTCGTCTAATCGTTATATGTCGAACTCGGTATTTCAAAATACACTGGATTAGTGTCTTGTACTAGATTCACATTGTCTCATGTTATACTGATTGGACTCGCATCACATCGTTCTAGTTCAGTTACTTCTATTTATAGTTTTTACTGCCATGTTTTTCTATTTTACTGTATTCACTTTCTTAGTTTTAACTGTTGATTCTATTTCATTACCTATCTCAACTTTTCATGTTCATCAAGTATAACTTTCTATAACTGTTTTATAGTCTTTGTCATTTATTTGGAACTGCTAGAGGAGATGTGCTTGTTCCATCCTGACTGGATATATTTTTCAGATGATTGTTCGGAGGATACGTGCCCTACCTTCTATGGATCCGAGGAGGGGATAGCTACCTTGGGTTCTGATTCTCAGGAGTGACCGAGAGACCTAGTTTAGTGGACTTGTTTTAGATTCTTTATTTGAACTTGAATTGTAATAATTGGAGATTTTGACGTTGTATTTGAGATTTGATTTGGAATTATTTAGTTGTAGTTTGTTGAGTCATTTTAGTTATTTACTCTTCTTTGATATCATATCGTGCTTTAGACTGTGATTGAGTATTATCCTATCTTTATACTTGTCCTCCATTTGAAGTTGAGATCTATGACAGGTATATTATATCATTGTGGGAGTTGTTAGTTAGCGACCAAGAACAGTATTTTACCACCGATTCTGCGGCGTAGGCTGGACGTTGTTACGCACCCGTGCTCCTATACTGGGTGCGGGTCATGACACATATTCATGCCATAATTGGATCAGTTCGTGATAGTGTTTATAGACGACATCTTAGTCTATAGCAAGAATGAAGCAGAGCAAGAGCGGCATCTCCGAGTAGTCTTTCAGATTCTCAGAGAGCACCAATTGTACGCGAAGTTTAGCAAGTGTAAATTTTGGCTTCATCGTATTTAGTACTTAGGTCATATCATCACTAGAGGTGGAGTGGAAGTGGATTCCCAGAAGATAGTAGCTTTAGAGACATGGCCAGTACCTAGCACCGTCGCAGATGTTCGTAGTTTTCTTGGATTGGCAGGCTATTACCGACGATTTGTATCTGACTTCATTCGAATTTCAGCGCCCTTGACGCAATTGACACGCAAGGATGTATAGTTTACTTGGACATCGGAATGTCAGAGTTCATTCGAGAAGTTGAAGCAAGAATTGATGGCGGCACCCATTCTCACGCTTCCAGATGGGATTGGAGGATTTTCAGTTTATTGTAACGCTTCAGGTAAGGGATTAGGATGTGTAACGGCCCAGTCCCAAAATACGTAGGATTAGAAACGTAGACATGCCAGCTGTATACATACGAAGTACACTCCAATATATGAAAACCTCGTATGAGTACATAAGCTGTAAAATGTAGTAGAACCATAACTAATCTCATCCACACAAAATAAATGAATAAAAGATATCATATAATCACTATGAATTGTCATTGGTACATATAGTTGGGCGGAGACAAATCTACTACCAACAAGTAAGGAAAAATGCATGAGAAAAGAAATAATTTTGGCGAGCGAAGCGAAGACGATCAAAGTGCAATCATCCTCGAAGAAATAGTGATGATCATGGTCACAACTAGAACACTTGCGAAAGACAAGAGCACACACCTGACGAGATAACCAGGTCCTCAGAGGGACGTAATAAGACACATAATATCATGCCATATAAACTTAATAAATATTGCTCAAATAAATAAGTCAATTGAATTATAATATGGTCCAATACACACCTATTGAACAAGCTTACCATCCCCCCAACCAAACAAGGACAGGAGATGGTAAACTAATTCACGGTGACGTATCTTTCCATGCAATGAATCCAATATGGTATCCGGACCCCAACAAGGTTCAACACCTTCTCATCGAAGTAGTAAGTCACACATACAACCAAACAAGGATAAGATGTGACAAACTAATCCGCGACAAGTTATTGTTCCAAGCCACGGTCAGATACAAGTACCCAAACCAAAAGTACTCATACCTAACGGATAAGGTAGCCTAACCGTTTCTAAGTGAAATGTAGTTAAGAACAATCCTTCCTACGCATGGGCCCTGGCTAAATGGGATCGGCATGGTCCCCCCTTGGGGCACCAGAGGCCCAATCAATAAGAGCGTAACGTTCCGCAGAACGCCAGTAGCCGTCAGTAATCATGGGTCATCAACCCCGTATCTCCAGCGAAACTTTCGGGTCACAAGGAAAAGTGCATCGAAGCCCATACGCTAAGGAATTGTCCTCCCCGTCCAATGCCTACTATGTTGTATCCACAATAGTAAACCTCTATAACCGCTAAGTCAACTAGCATGCAATTCTATTAGCGGTTATTCCTATCGCCCGGCTTATACGTACCGGTGGCCAGCCAGTCATGCATGTCCGTGTTCTACATGTGACACACAACTTCGTGGTACAACGTGTCAAGGCCAATGAATGCAACACACAAAGGTGGTCCCTTAAATGTAGGTTTAATGTGTAAAAATAATAATACATAGCAAGAAATATAACTGAACAATAACTTCTAACATGTTATGCCATGTATCACAGTTTATTTTGCATAAAAAAAATAATGAATAATGCATAAAATATGAGCTAAAATAAATAAACAGCAAATGGCAAGGTGTCTTGCCTGGTAGGACACCTGGTGTGCTGCGATGATCAAGGTGGCACGAACTGCGACTTCGGGTAACAACTACACAAGGTGACCTCTGATGGTGGCACGGACAGTTCCATTGGGTCCAGATGGGTCGAATTAGTTAGGGTCGACATAAGGTGGTACGAAATTGGCGAAGGAATAGGAATAACGGGATTGGTCATGGAAAGGAGAAAATCAAAGAAAATGGATAATAATATATATGGTTTTAGAGAACTATTTATAACACTCGAGAAAGAAAATAATTATACTAGTTAAAATAGTTTTTAGATAAATATTTGAAAGATATAAATAATGGTTTTCAGGCAAAACTCTATACTTATCGAAATATGATACTTAGTTAAAAAGCTATATTTTTATTAATTAAATATATTGGAATCTAAAAATCATTTTAGGACAAGGCTAAATGTTAAAATAGGTGGAACATATTATAGAAATAATTTATTTTTATTTTTAGGGTTTCAGAGATCCATTTGAAAATAAGGTAGGGTCAAGCCCAATAAAATTTATAACAAAAACCCATGTAAAATGCGCTACACAGTAAAATTTATATAGCCCAAATTATTCCAACCCAAAATAACTTTTAAAAAAACAAAGTAATCCTTCTCATGGCTCAAGTAAATATATTCTGTCTTTATACAGAAATAATAACTTTCAAAAAATATTATATAATATTATTATTATTAAGAATAACTATAACACAAGAGAAACATTTGTTACTGTATTTCAAAAATTAAAAATTATGATAATAAGAAAGAAAAGAAAAGCAAAACAAACGAAAAAAAACAAAACAACAAAACATAAAGCAGCTGCTCTATGTTAACTCAGAGAGAGAGAGAGAGAGATTCAGAGAGAGGGAGTGAGAAGGAGGAGCGAAAAGAGAAGCTGGGGAAGCCGGGGAAAGGCGGATGAAGAGGAAGACGGAGGAGGAGCGCGACGGATCGGAGAGGGTTTTCGATGAGTAGGGATGGCGAGAGGAACCGAGAGGGGTACGCGCGGCTGGACGCGCTGGAAGGCGGCGCTCGCGGTTCGGCCGGCGGCAGAGGGGGTCGTCGACGGCTTGGCGCAGCGGATTAAGGAGGAAAGGGAGAAGGAAGACTCGTCTGTGGGAGACCGTCGGCGACGGGCAGACGCGTCGGAGCCTTACGCACGTCGGTGCGCGGATCTAGTGAGGGACGGTCGCTATAGTGCGGCAGAGCTGCCAAAGAGGAGGAAGGGGAGAGGGTTCGATCGGGCGAAGCGACTCGGAAAGTCCAGCGTGGGGCTTCACCGCTCCGATGGCAGTCGAGGCTGAGCGGCGGCTAGGGTTTTCACGTGGTCGGGGAGACGCACGCAGCGGAGGGGGATGTGGTGGCTGCGCCGAACACGACGGCGATGCTCAGGAGCGGACGCCAGCACCAAATCTGGGCGGCGGAGCTCTGGTCGGTGGCGAGGTGAGTAATTGGTGGTGGTGGTTTTTAATTTGAGTTTTGGAGTTGTCGAGGGGTTTTGGTCGGGTTGGTTTGGCCGGAGACGGCGCTAGCCGCGGTGGTGATGGTGGGTGGCTGTTGTGGTGGCGGGTGGCCGTGGTCCGGGTGGTCGACTTGGGGCTGCGCTCGGGTGAGCGGGGATCGAGGTGAGCGGGTGGTGAAGGTCGTGGTTGTGCGTCGGTGTGCTAGTGGTGGTGTGGTGATGGCTGGTAGCGGTGGTGTGCTGGTGAAGACGGTGTGGCGCACAGAAGAGTTGCGGCGGAGTGCTGCGGTGGCAGCGGGTGTCGAAGCTGGGTGATCGGTGGTGGTGGTATGGCCGGATCTTGGTGGGGGTCGTGTGTCACAGGCGGTGGGTTCTACTAGTGGCAGGGGCACTTTGGTGGTGGTGAAGGAACAACGAGGAGAGGACGATGGTGGTCGAGAGGAAGGTCGTAGGTCTTAGGATTTGGGTTGAGTCTAGGTTGTTGTCAGGACGTATCGGGTGTGTCCGACACGATGATGGTGACGAGGAGATGCGTCCGGGTGTGTCGGACGCGATGAAGATAATGTATTTGTAAAGAAAATAAATAGTGGATGGGAAAGGCACGGACACGATACACGAATTATAGTTGTGGTAGAGAAATTATGGAATAATAATGTGGATGAGTACCTCTCCTTATATAGGAGGTGGAAATTTCCAGTTGGATAAGGATTAGGATTTATTTAAACCCAATTTGATAATTCAATTATTAAATTTAAATCAATAAAATCAAATCTAAATCCAAATTTAATTCCAATTTAAATCTAGGTAATCTAAACTTAATTTAAATATAAATTATATCTTTAAATTTAAACTATTTAAATTAAATCCATAAAATCTAATCAAAGATTTAAATTGCCACAATAATTTAAAAATATATTTTCCAAAAATACTAATAATAATAATTTCAAAAATTACATTATAATTAAAAATAAACTAATAAATAATTATGAAATATATATGTATGCACAAATAATATTTACATAAATATACTTTTCTAGTATACAATTTTATAAGAATATTATTTATTATTATAACCGTATAAATGAAAGGCTTTTCATAAATAAAATCATAAACTTGAAAATTTTGGTACGATAGCTAAAAATAATTATTATATATATTATTTTGAAACTATAAAATAGAAAAATATTTTTTTAAATAAAATATGTACGCTCGCACATATTTGCACTCGTCGAGCAATTACAAAAAATAAAATTTTGCGTGCGACGTACAATACAACTACGCGACGTACAATACAAAAAAAATTAGTACAAAATTTATTTTTTAAAAAATTGTAGAAATTTAGGGCTTTTACATCCTACCCAACTTAAAAGAATTTCGTCCTCGAAATTAAGAATTAGGTAGAAGGTGAGAAGGTACAAGGGGTATATCGGTAATGAGAATATGAGAAATCTTCGGACGAGGCTAAGAAACAACGCCTTAACATAAACAAGCATTTAGTAGGTCATGATTTTGATAAATTCAAAAATAGTCATGGATATGGAGGGTTGCTAGTTAAAGCAATAAAATCATGATAACACGAATTGAGTGATAACACGAATTGAGTAGATCAAGGGAATTAATTTTAGAGTCTTTAGGAGAGGTAGTTCCTTTGAAGGAAATTGGGTAGTGGACGTCCAGGTCGAAGGCATGGAAATAGGAGAACGATTGGGATTATTCAAATGATTTAGAAGGTCACGATGGTAGGTTTAGGATCAAGGGAAAAGACGAATAGTTTTAGGATAAGGATATAGCCACGGGTTGGTAATGGCTAATTACAGTGGTCATAAGTGATCGGGCAACTAAAGGGGATACTCGGCACGAGGGATTTCGTCCTTCTAAAATAGGAGGAAGATGAAAGCGATACGGAGTTCAAAGACGATATTATTGAATACGAATATGTGGTGCAAAAATGACCGAATAATTTTAAAAGAATTGTCAAGGCAGTCGTGGATGGGATTCTAAGGCCAAGTTTAATTATATTCCATCCACGTAGAATAATAGACAAAAGCGAACCAAAGTGCACTCGGTTGATCAGACCATCATGCACCGGCTCTGATTAGACAATATGTTAGTGGGTGCGCACCCAATAAAATATGTCATGATCAAGCTCGATAAAGAAATAAGCTTGCAAAACTTAGGCTAAATTAGCAACATAAGATAGTCAAAATATAAGTAGGGGATACTGATGAAAGAAATTAAATCGTCTAAGGTTCTTAAAATCTAAGTCTTGCATGAAGCTTGGACTTATGCAGTCGTCCTAGTTTCCTTGTCTATGGCTTGGTTGGCTAGATGGATTAGGGTCCTCTAAATTCTAGAACCTAAGTGAACTTGCTAATATAGGTCACAAGGACAAAGGGATTGCTAGGTCATTAGACATTCTACCCAACTTAAAAGAGTTAAACTTATGGTATTTTAGGACAATTGAAATATGTCTATCTAGTAGGGACCACCTGTCTAACCTCAAGCACGAAGGGAAGATAAGAATTATGATAGAAGGAGTCAAGCAAGATGCAATCGATGAGTCGAATAGTAGTTCAAATATGGAATCGAGGAAAGAGGTCAAGTATGTGGATGAGATCCTAGACTTCTAATCCTATTCGCAGGCTTGCTTGGCACGGTAAAGTAACCAAACAATTTATCTTGACCTGCATAGGCCACCACAAAAATATGTAACACCCCAGTCCCATAATACGTAGGACTACGAACGTAGACATGCTAGTTGTATAGATACGAAGTACACTCCAATATATGGAAACCTCGTATGACTACATAAGCTGTAAAATGCAGTAGAACCATAACTAATCTCATCCACACAAAATAAATAAATAAAAGATATCATATAATCACTATGAATTGTCATTGGTACATATAGTTGGGCGGAGACAAATCCACTACCAACAAGTAAAGAAAAAATGCATGAGAAAAGAAATGATTTTGACGAACGAAGCGAAGACGATCAAAGTGCAATCATCCTCGGAGAAATAGTGATGATCATGGCCATGGCTAAAACACCTGCGAAAGACAAGAGCACACACCTGGCGAGGACGTAACAAGACACATAATATCATGCCATATAAACTGAATAAATATTGCTCAAATAAACAAGTCAATTGAATTATAACATGGTCCAATACACACCTATTGAACTAGCTTACCATCCCCCCAACCAAATAAGGACAGGAGATGGTAAACTAATTCACGGTGACGTATCTTTCTATGCTATAAATCCAATATGGTATCCGGACCCCAACAAGGTTCAATACCTTCTCATCGAAGTAGTAAGTCACACCTACAACCAAACAAGGACAAGTTGTGACGAACTAATCCGCGATAAGTTATTGTTCCAAGCCACGGTCAGATACAAGTACCCAAACCAAAAGTACTCATATCTAACGGATAAGGTAGTCTAACCGTTTTAAGTGAAATATAGTTAAGAACAATCCTTCTTACGCATGGGCCCTGGCTAAATGGGATCGGCATGGTCCCCCCTTGGGGCACCAGAGGCCCAATCAATAAGAGCGTAACGTTTTGCAGAACGCCAGTGACCGTCAGTAATCATGGGTCATCAACCCCGTATCTCCAGCGGAGCTTCCGGGTTACAAGAGAAAGTGCATCGAAGCCCATACGCTAAGGAATTGTCCTTCCCGCACAATGCCTACTATGTTGTATCCACAACAGTAAACCTCTATAACCGCTAAGTCAACTAGCATACAATTCTATTAGCGGTTATTCCTATCGTACGGCTTATACGCACCGGTGGCCAGCCTGTCACGCATATCCGTGTTCTACATGCGACACACAACTTCGTGGTACAACGTGTCAAGGCCAATGAATGCAACACACAAAGGTGGTCCCTTAAATCTAGGTTTAATGTGTAAAAAAAATAATACATAGCAAGAAATATAACTGAACAATAACTTCTAACAGGTTATGCCATGTATCACAGTTTATTTTGCATAAAGAAAATAATGAATAATGAATGAAATATGAGCTAAAATAAATAAACAGCAAATGGCAAGGTGTCTTGCCTGGTAGGACACCTGGTGTGCTGCGATGATCAAGGTGGCACAATCTGCGACTTCGGGTAACAACTACACAAGGTGACCTCTGATGGTGGCATGGACAGTTCCATTGGATCTAGATGGGTCGAATTAGTTAGGGTCGACATAAGGTGGTACAAAATTGGCGAAGGAATAGGAATAACGGGATTGGTCATGGAAAGGAGAAAAATCAAAGAAAATGGATAATAATATATATGGTTTTAGAGAACTATTTATAACAGTCGAGAAAGAAAATAATTATACTAGTTAAAATAGTTTTTAGATAAATATTTGAAAGATATAAAAAATGGTTTTCAGGCAAAACTCTATACTTGTCGAAATAGGATACTTAGATAAAAAGCTATGTTTTTATTAATTAAATATATTGGAATCTAAAAATCATTTTAGGACAAGGCTAAATGTTAAAATAGGTGGAACATATTATAGAAATAATTTATTTTTATTTTTAGGGTTTCAGAGATCCGTTTGAAAATAAGGTAGGGTCAAGCCCAATAAAATTTATAACAAAAACCCATGTAAAATGCGCTACATAGTAAAATTTATCCAGCCCAAATTATTCCAACCCAAAATAACTTTTAATAAAACAAAGTAATCCTTAAAACAAAGTAATCCTTCTCATGGCTCAAGTAAATATATTATGTCTTTATACAGAAATAATAACTTCTGAAAAATATTATACAATATTATCATTATTATTATTATTAAGAATAACTATAACACAAGAGAAACATTTGTTACTGTATTTCAAAAATTAAAAATTATGATAATAAGAAAGAAAAGAAAAGTAAAACAAACGAAAAAAACAAAAACAACAAAAACATAAAGCAGCTGCTCTCTGTTAACTCAGAGAGAAAGAGAGAGATTCAGAGAGAGGGAGTGAGAAGGAGGAGCAGAGAGAGGATCTGGGGAAGCCGGAGAAAGGCGGAGGAAGAGGAAGACGGAGGAGGAGCGCGACGGATCGGAGAGGGTTTCCGGCGAGTAGGGATGGCGAGAGGAACCGAGAGGGGCACGCGCGGCTGGACGCGCTGGGAGGCGGCGCTCGCGGTCCGGCCGGCAGCAGAGGGGGTCGTAGACGGCTTGGCGCGGCGGATTAAGGAGTAAAGGAAGAAAGGAGACTAGTCGGTGGGAGACCGCCGGCGACGGGCAGACGCGTCGGAGCTATGCGCGCGTCGGTACGCGGATCTGGTCAGGGGTGGTCGCTGGAGTGCGGCAGAGATGCCGTAGAGAAGGAAGGGGAGAGGGTTCGATCGGGCGGAGCGACTCGGGAAGTCCAGCGCGGGGCTTCACCGCTCCGACGACGGTCGAGGCTGAGCGACGGCTAGGGTTTTCACGTGGTCGGGGAGACGCACGCGGCAGAGGGGGACGTGGTGGCTGCGTCGAGCATGACGGCGATGCTCGGGAGCGGACGCCAGCACCAAATCTGGGCGACGGAGCTCTGGTCGACGGCGAGGTGAGTAATTGGTGGTGGTGGTTTTTAATTTGGGTTTTGGGGTTGTCGAGGGTTTTGGTCGGATTGGTTTGGCCGGAGACGGCGCTAGCCGCATTGGTGATGGTGGGTGGCTGTTGTGGTGGCAGGTGGCCGTGGTCCGGGTGGTCGACTTGGGACTGCGCTCGGGTGAGCGTGGATCAAGGTGAGCGGGTGGTGAAGGTCGTGGTTGTGCGTCGGTGTGCTGGTGGTGGTGTGGTGATGGCTGGTGGCGGTGGTGTGCTGTTGGTGACGGGGTGGCGCAGAGGAGTTGCGACGGAGTGCTGCGGTGGCAGCGGGTGTCGAAGCTGGGTGATCGGTGGTGGTGGTGTGGCCGGATGTTGGTGGGGGTCGTGGGTCACAGGCGGCGGGTTCTACTGGTGGCCGGGGCACTTTGGTGGTGGTGAAGGAACAACTAGGAGAGGACGTTGGTGGTCGAGAGGAAGGTCGTAGGTCTTAGGATTTGGGTTGAGTCTAGGATGTTGTCAGGACGTGTCGGGTGTGTCCGACACGATGATGGTGACGAGAAGATGCGTCCGGGTGTGTCGAACGCGATGAAGATAATGTATTTGTAAAAGAAAATAAATAGTGGATAGGAAAGACACGGACACGGACACGATACACGAATTCTAGTTATGGTAGAGAAATTGTGGAATAATAATGTGGATGAGTACCTCTCCTTATATAGGAGGTGGGAATTTTCAGTTGGATAAGGATTAGAATTTATTTAAACCCAATTTGATAATTCAATTATTAAATTTAATTCAATAAATTCAAATCTAAATCCAAATTCAATTCCAATTTAAATCTAGGTAATCTAAACTCAATTTAAATATAAATTATATCTTTAAATTTAAACTATTTAAATTAAATCCATAAAATCTAATCAAAGATTTAAATTGCCACAATAATTTAAAAATATATTTTCCAAAAATACTAATAATAATAATTTCGAAAATTATATTATAATTAAAAATAAACTAATAAATAATTACGAAATATATATGTATGCACAAATAATATTAACATAAATATACTTTCTAGTATACCATTTTATAAGAATATTATTTATTATTATAACCGTATAAATGAAAGGCTTTTCATAAATAAAATCATAAACTTGGAAATTTTGGTACGATAGCTAAAAATAATTATTATATATATTATTTTGAAACGATAAAATAAAAAAATGTTTTTTAAAAAAAATATGCACGCTCGCACATATTCGCACCCGTCGAGCAATTACGAAAAATAAAATTTCGCGTGCGACGTACAATACAACTACGCGACGTACAATACAAAATAAAAAATTAGTACAAAATTTATTTTTTTAAAAAATAGTAGAAATTTAGGGATTTTACAGGATGTGTCCTAATACAACATGGCAAGTTAGTAGCTTATGTGTCACATCAGCTTTGTGACCATGAGAGGAATTACCCAACACATAACTTGGAGTTAGCAGCGGTGCTTTTCGCACTCAAGCTTTGGAGGCATTACTTGTGTAGGGATCGGGTAAATTTTTTTACCGACCACAAGAGTCTCAAGTATGTGTTTACCTAAAAGGATCTCAACATGCGTCAAAGAAGATGGCTAAAGTTACTAGTGGATTACGACATCAACCTGGAGTAACATCCTGGGGAGGCCAACGTAATTGCAGATGCATTGAGTAGAAGTGCAGGAGCTTATTTCCTAACAGCATAGCCAGAGTTATTAGCGAATCTTCAGAAGATGGGAATAGAGATAGTTCTTCCTACTAATGTGGCACTGATGGCCAGTATGCAAGTTCAGTCCAGCATAGTTGAGAGAATTAAGATAGCTCAATCAACGGATTTCAAGCTTTAGCGGCTTAGGACAGAATGTGAAGCATGACTAATAGCAGAGTTATGCATTCACGAAGACGGCACACTCCGGCATGGAAGGTATATTTGTGTACCCAGTGGTGACATCAGTCAAGAGATTATGGCAGAGGCTCACAGTTTGCAGTATTCAATCCATCCCGGTAGCACAAAGATGTATCGTGATATTCGTCAACATTTCAGGTGTAATGGCATGAAGAGGGAGATAGCCTTGTTTGTCACTCATTGTTTGGTTTGCCAGCAAGTCAAGGCTGAACATCAGAGACCAGCTGGACTTCTTTAACCTTTACCGATCCCAGAATGGAAATGGAAACACATTACCATGGATTTTGTGACTGGGTTACCTAAATCCCCAGTTGGAAGAGATGCAATATGGATTATAGTTGACCGACTTACAAAAGTAGCTTATTTTCTTTCTTTCAGAATTGGTCAGTCGATGGATCAACTTGCAGAGTTGTACCTCAAGTAGATAGTAAGATTGTATGGAGTTCCAGACAGTATTGTATCCGATAGAGATTCGAGATTTATATCGCATTTTTGGCGGAGTCTTCAAGAGAGTTTAGGAACTCGTCTCAAGTTTAGTTTAGCTTATATCCACAGACAAATGGTCAGTCAAAACGCACGATTCAAACTCTTGAGGATATGTTACGATCCTATGCACTTGACTTCGGTAGTTCGTGGAAAGATCACCTACATCTAGTAGAGTTCTCCTATAATAACAGTTTCTAGGCCAGTATCCAGATGGCACCATTCGAGGCACTGTATGACAGGAAGTACAGATGTAATGCCCCAGTCCCAAGATGCGTAGGACTAGGACGTATATATGCCAGCCGTATAATAAATATATGTAAGCTGTAAAATACAGTAAACCATGACAACTAATCCCGTCCACAAATAAGAGAATAAATATATCATAAAATAAAATTTAAATTTTTATTTGTACCAGTCGTTGGGCAGAGACAAATCCACTACCAACTCTTTTAAATGAGAAGTAGAATACAAAAAAAGAATTTGTAAAAATAGCAATAGACAATCCAAGAGCAATCCTCATCGATAGAAATGGCAAGACTACGATCTTAGCTAGAGTACCTGCGAATGGTCATGGAAGTACACACCTGAAAAAATCACCAGGTCCTCAGAGGGACATAACAAGATACCGAAAGAACATGCCGTATAAATTGTATATAAAATATGTCACGAGTCACAAGTGAAGTAAAAATAGTCCAAATCATAACATGGCACAATATCCCATCATCAAAATAGTAGACTATCCCTAAAACCAAATAAGGACACGAGGTATCACATTATTCCGTGATACGATATTGTCCCATGCTACTATTGGAACGGGGGTGACATGACATCAACAAAGGTCACCTAACCATTCTACTGTGTTCATGCAGTTAAGAACAAACCGTTGACGTATGGGCCCTCTGGCTGTAATGGGATTGGTATGGCCCCCCTTGGGTGCCAGGGACCTCAAAGCATGACATTTCCATGAACATCAGAGGCTAACATGTACATGATAAAGGGGTAAGCAAGACCGTATCTCCAGCGGAGCTTTCGGTTCAAAGGGTAGTGTAGTAGTGGCCCATATGATATGGTAATATTCTCTCCACCCCATGCACCTATCTAAGCTGTATCCTCGACCATGTACCTCTACTAACTGCCAAGTCTCCTAGCATGCCTCTATTAGCAGTTAGACCTAATGCATTTGCACGGGTGATCAGCCAACACGCAAGTACCTCTACATGCTACTCATCTCACACATATGTCGTGGTACAACTGTGTCAAGGTTTATGAATGCACTACAAACAGTTGACCCTTAACTTCTAGGTCTATGAATAAATTAAAAATCAAGCAGAAAAAAATAAGACTAGCATCATATATAACTTAAGGCAAGTAAGTAAATCACGAATTGTATCAAGGATACCACTAGAAGAACTGGAAATAAATAGGCAGTGATATGCAATAACTAAAGAAAATACAAACTAAATATAAGCAAAAAATATGGCAAGGTATCTTGCCTGAGGTAGTGTGTAGAAAAGAGCGACGTCCAATAGCTCGAACCGTTAGAATAGTGAACCAATGAAAGCCAACATCCTCGAACGTCCTCGGATGCTGAAACAGACATCACCAATATTTTTGGAATAAAAAATATGTCTAAAAATGCCTACCCAAAAGTCCAATTCTTGAAACAAGGATAAAATTGTAATTTCGTTTTAAAACGATGTCCGCTGTTGGACCCGTGTTGCACCGGAAAGCATGCCAGTACCTATGGTCTCTAAAGTCGTCAAACTATATGTCTATGGGTCCGGTTTGATGATACAAACCTAACCGTATGTCTAAGGGAGAGACAGGAGGATATTATTGGACACTTATGACCGCAGTCTCGGATTCTAAGTGAGCCTAGATATTGCCATGGTGCTCTTGGTCACTAACTTCTATAGGAGAATTACTTATTGTTTAATATCGTTCCTATAGGGTCATATTTTAACAAGATAGTAGGTGTCTCTTTTTCAAGTATAACTAAAACGTGTTAGTTCAGCGGGATTTCAGTCTTCGTCTAACATGGGTAACTAAGAGATGAGGTTGAAGAACTTAGGGGAAGAAGAATTGTAACCCCTCTTTCCGAAATTTTAAAAATATTTTTTATTATATTTATTTAATTAAATTAAATGGTATTTTTTTGGGATTTGTAAATATTTTAATTAAATAGTTATTATAAAACATGTAGAGCCTAAAAATCAAGTTGTGCCATGTTTTACTACTCAGCAATCAAGTTGTGCACAAAAAATCAAGTTGTTGTGCCACTGTTATGAAGCCCAGAGATCAAGCTACGCCACTGCTCAAATTCTGCCATATATCAGATTGCGCCCAATCATATTGCGCCAAAGCCTACGTGGTGCCAGACAATAATTGTCATCATTAACTGACAGCACTGACAACTTACAGCACAATAAACGAAGAAAATCTCTTCGAATCCCGCAAAGCGTGGCGCTCGAGATGATTTGATGACATTTGATGACAGCTGTTCTGCGCACTCTGTGAGTTGCGCCTGGGCGCAACCTGAACAAACTCTCTTCACAAGATGACACGTACCCAAAGGATGCCATGTGCCTATGCACTAAGTTACGCCTAGGCGCAACCTAATCAAGCGCAGTTTGACTCGTTGACTGAAGCTCGCGCAACCTGATAAAGTTAAAGCAACTTACATTCTAAAGCAGGATGACGTTGCGCACATGCCACTAATCTCTCAAAATGTGTCCACTACTCTGTACACGACCATATGATGCCATGCGTCTAAATACAGTTAGTACATGTTCGAGTAACTGAATGAAAGTTGACGCAACTTGAAGTTGGCACAACCCAAAGTGGCACAGTTCAACCTCGCGCACATCAGAATAACTGCTAAAACAGTTATTTTTAGAACTCTATAAATAGAGTTTCTAATCATTATCAAGAGATCAGAGATCAATAGTTCTTGCAAAAGTGCTGCTGCATTCTCTAGAGGCTTTAGTCTTCAAGTTCACATAGTCCGAGGGATGAAGCGATCATCTTTTGATCGGATTCCTAAAGTTATACTTTCCCAAAATTTATTGTACTTTGTACGATTTTTTTAAGTTTGGAATAAACTTTTTGTTTTTGTAAACAAAATGGCGACTCTGCTGGGGACGACTTTCTCCTCCGACCAGAAGGTGATAACTCAATGTGATGCTGCGTCAATCGACAAGACGCAGAAGACTCTGGTTGTTTAAGTCAACCAGACAGCCTACGAGGATATGATCAACACCAAGAGCAACAAGCGTACTGTGGCTATCGCTAAGAACAGAACGGTGTGGACTCCTAAGTCCTCCACAATTGTTGTTGCCCAGACACAACCTGAGCACTCAGTGGCCAAGGAAAATTGATGGTATCTCAAAGAGGCATCTTGTCTACCCCTATGGTAACTACTCAAGATCTTCCAACTTTGCATACTTCAAGATCCAAGCAAGGAAATTGATGGTATCTCAAACAGATGCACCAGGAGCAGAATTATCTGATTTACGTGCCTATCTCAACAGGCGTCAATCAGTATAAACCTCGGTGAAATGCAAGTATCCTACGCCAAAGGCCAACTTGTACCAGAAACAAAGCTTTAAAAAGAAAGACCCAATCACTTATGCCAATGAGTTAAGTACATCTTTGTACACCCACGGAACTAAGCATCTTAAGAACCGGAGTAATGTTCCTAACATCATTAAGGAATATGTTCCTCCGACTTTTTCTCGTCCCGTGGTGATAACTGATCTCCGGGAACGTCTAACACAAAAATGGAAGATCACGAAGACGTCTCACTCACCTTTAATTCACTCATCAGAACGCCACTGCCGTCATGAAGTGGTCATAAAGTGTTGTTGCCAATCAGCTAAACGATCCGTCTTCGATCGTCTGAACTATGCTTTAACTCCTGAACCTATGATGGGAGATGAAGATGAGCTGTTATATGCTTCTTTTAATATGACTTTCCGAGACACTGGGGGTAAAAAATCTTCAAAGCGTGGCACGTCTCGCAATCTAAGTCAACAGTGCTTGAGACAACTCCATGAACCTAGTGAAGGGGTCTTTCAACATACCAGATCGAAAAATCAGAATTTGGACCAAGATGTCTATAATCAGGAAGATCTTTCCATCACTCATCTGGGAGAGGATTTTTTGTCTGACTTTGACGCAGATAGTGAAAGCTCTGAACAAACTATTTCGTCAATAGTGGCAAGAGAAGTGACAGCATATGCCATCACAGAAGACCAAGAAGCTTCTAGTTCAGCTAGTCAAGAACAACGAATTGTTGCACTGGAAGATAAGCTGAAGACCATAGCTGAAATGGTCGCAAGTATGCACACTATAATCGTGGCTCATAGTATCTTCTGTGCCTGTTAATGTTGGTCTGGGGGTACCGTCTCCCCAGGTTGCTTCTGTACCAATTCAAGCTGCTCCCAGTCAGTCTGGTGCTGGGGTGGTAATTACCATGTTGTTCCTCCTCCTAACAATTCAAATCAACCCACCAATTCACAGACATCAGGGGATGATAATGAGGCTATAAAACTCTTACACATCCAGTTCGAGGCCTTTAAGCAGAAAGATGGTCTACAAAGACTTGGGATAAAACAACCTTATCCTGCAGAATGGAAGGAGGTTCAATTTTCTCCTACGTACAAGCTTCCTACCATTATGTTGTTTGATGGCAGCACTTCTCTAAGTTA
Organism: Iris pallida; assembly: GCA_029216955.1. NCBI lineage: Eukaryota > Viridiplantae > Streptophyta > Magnoliopsida > Asparagales > Iridaceae > Iris > Iris pallida. The sequence goes on from JANAVB010028400.1 coordinate 343,868, forward strand.
GTACATCAATTACTTTGAAGTGATGACTGACCAATTGCAGCCAAATGATGCTCTTCTTACCAGGTGTTCGTCGGTTGTTTAGCCGGTGTAGCATATGACTGGTACCGTAGTTTACCTGATGGCTGCATAACCTCTTTTGCTAGTTTCAAGCATATATTCTTGGAATGATTTTATGAGAGGATTAATGATATGACTATGTCTGCCCTTATCAAAATTAAACAAAGACACAATAAAACCACTGAGAGTTTTATTGAAAGATTCTGTCGAAAGGTACTTAAAATGCCTCTAGGAACTCCATCTGCTGTAACAATAGACACTTGTAAATCAAACTTGTTGCCTATTATCAGTATGTGGACAGGATCGAGACAATTCCAAGACTGGCCCTCTTTTATTACAAATGCCAAAGCTGCGGAGGTTAGTGCGGAGAAGTTCAAACAGTTAGAAGTTCAAATGGCTAATCCTAACCAAGATGAACATCTTACATCCGACAGTAATAATTGCCAGAACAATCGCAAGGGTAAAGAAACGTTGGCCATCAATCTCAAGGGCAAGGAATTATTGGTTGTCAATATTGCTCAGACTCCACCCACTCCATCAGTACCACCACAAAAAGCACCTCGTCCAAAAGAAGAATATTCTTTTGATGAAGATGATATTATGAGCATCTTCGATAGCTTGATCAAAAGCAATAAGCTTCAACTGCAGGAGGCAAAATGGCGAGAAGAAGTAGGTAAGACTGACTACCCTAAATATTATGTTTATCACAGGTTTATAGGGCATACAACTCGAGCATGCTACGTGCTCAAAGGCAAAATTCAAGAAATGGTCAACTCTGGTGCAGTTACTCTCCAACAGGATGAGAAGACTGTGACGGCCAATGTCATCTCTATGCAATTTGGTGACTTCCTACCGCAACTAGTACAAGATGGTGTTGTCCCCATCCCGAGGGCTACTCTCGAGATCGTAAATCTTCTACCTCCCCAAAATGAAGGTCTTGTCCCGTTATCCACTGACAAAGGAGAAATCATGTGGATTCATCCAGATCTAGTGGCAGACTTTGAAGCATCTTCTTCTTCCAATCAGAAGAAGCGTTCCAAAACTAAATCGAGGAGAAGCAACATGGTATCCTTTGAACCTATATCATAAGCAGAAATTCTAATCGGCACCAGATCTGGAAGACCTTATCTTCGAGTGTATCCCAAAAATCAAGAGAATTCTGCCTCATCTCCTGATGTTCTTCCTGCATCATCTTCCCCTGCTGAGAATATACCATCTACATCCTCACTAGTAGTGGAACCAATTCCTCCCAAACCAACATCAGCAGACAAGGGAAAGCAACTTGTCCGCTTTGATAAAGCATTGAAGAAGTCCTCACCTCTTAGACTTGAGAAGCCATATAATTTTGACATACTCGCTCAATTGGCTAACACTCTAGGAAGATTATCAATCTTTGAACTCTTACATCTCTCAAAAGAAACTCGAGAAACGTTAAGTGAAGCCTTGATGCAGGCTGATGCTTATCTTGCTCTCCTCAAGAAGCATAAAAAGGAGCATGTCAGCTGTACACATTATCATAGTATATTTGAACTAATCCCCAACATCACTTTTACACAAGATGACATGATGTTGAAGACAATCGTCATGATCGTCCTCTCTACTTCACAGAATATGTGGACACCATGAAAGTCGATCGCATTCTGATTGACCCAGGCTCTGCACTTAGCATTATGCCGAAGGCTTTGCTGGAAGCCTTGAAGATCCCGGTGCACAACCTTTCTACAACTATCACTACTTTCTTGGGGTTCAATCAAGGAAGAAGTGAACCTTTAGGAAAGATACGTCTGAAACTTCAAATTAGCAATCTTCATACGAAGGTGACCTTCTACATAATTGCTAATCATGGCTCATACAATGCTTTGCTGGAGAGACCATTCCTCCACGAACACAACATTGTACCTTCTACTCTCCATCAATGTTTCAAATATGTGGATGGCAATGGGGAAGTCCATAAAGAAGTTACAGAATTAAATCCTTTCAAGGGGGTTAAACCGTACTGCAATGACTCTCGCATGTGCAAAGAGGAATTCATGAAGGTGGTATTGGCAATGGATACTGATGAAGAACATAAAGCGTGCCAAATGATACTATGGTGATCCCAGTCAAAGGACATACTTTCCGTCCTCAGTCTTCCAAGATATTGACTATTTACCTTCTTTCTCAAAAGAAGCAGCCTCCTGGTGTTAGTCAGGAATAAAGGGATCTCACCTCTTCTGAGCCACTTGTAATCGACTTTCGTCGTAAAAAACCTCTCCCTCCTTCTCGTTCTTCTTCTCCTCCTCTGGTTATCAATCTGACTAAGCCTTCTAAGGCTAAAGGTCCTGTTGTAAATGATGATGTAAAGATCAATAAAGCATCTCCTTTGCAGTATACTGATGTCTCTTATTATACTCAATGTTATTTGGATATGCTAGATAGCTTCAAACCACTTACAATAGGAGTCGTATCATCGCTTCAAAACGTGGTATCGCTTGAATCAATACAAGAATCGTTCTTCCTAGTGCCTTCTCGAAAGAAAGGCGAAACTCCTATACTTTTTAGTAAAAGAAAAGAACAAAAAATATGCTTGATAGCGGTAATAAGGATGATACAGGAACACTAAAACTACGTCGTTATAGTCCACAATCCAAGGCAATCATCCATAAAATAGGATATGATTTCAAAACTAGTCTCAATGGCGGTAAAGGAAGACGAACTCCTATTCGTATTTCTGTTCCAAAAGGAAAATCACAACAATACTATAGCAAAACGAGGCGAGGATTAGGTTATACTTCACCAATTCTGACTCCAGAAGCTTCCGAATCTGATGAAGAAGAACGATCTAACTCTTCTGATTCTATCTCATAGGATTCTGACACTAATATTGGTCATGTCCATCGGGTGACAGTATCTTCTAATATGGTTTCGGCCGAGTTCTCAGTAGATGACGAGGATGATATTGAAGAAGCTCCGGAAGCAGATCCTTGGGCACAAAGGATGGACACTCAATAGGAACTTCGTTTTGAACAACGAGAACCACCTACTAAGGATCAACTAATCCAGATCGATGTTGGAGAAAAAGATGTACCACGACCAATCTTTATTAGCAAAAATCTCCCAGAGGATGATAAACAAGAATTGATTCACCTCATTCATGAATATATCGATTTCTTCGCCTGGAGCTATAAAGATATGCCAGGTTTAGATCCTCAGGTCGCAACTCATAAACTTAATATTTTGCCTAATGCCAAACCAGTCAAACAATAGCAACGACGATTCAAGCCTGAGATGATGGATGCAATAGATGATAAAGTCAAAAAGCTTATCGCTTGTGGTTTTATCAGAGAATAATAGCATCCTGAATGGGTAGCCAACGTTGTACCAGTTTTGAAGAAGACCGAAAAAGTTCGGGTGTGTATAGATTTTTGAGATCTCAATGATGCTTGCCCTAAAGATAAATTCCCTCTCCCAATTACTGATGTCATGATCGACAATACTTGCGGATTCGAACGAATCTCTTTCATGGATGGGTTTTCTGGATACAATCAAATCCGGATGAATCCTGAAGATGAAAAACACACTTCATTCTGTACTCCTCGTAGAATATACTGCTATACAGTCATGCCTTTCGGACTTAAGAACGCGGGTGCAACTTAACAGCGGTCTATGAGTACTATCTTTCGAGATCATTTGTGAAAGACCGTCGAATGCTATATTAACGATATTGCTGTTAAAAGTCGTCTAAAGAAAGATCATATCTAAGATCTAAGAAGTATCTTCAATATAATGCTCCAGCATCAACTCAAAATGAACCCCACTGAGTCATTCTTGGGAGTCTCTAGTGGCAAATTTCTCGAATTCGTCATTACCTCTAAAGGTATACACGTTGATCCCGAGAAGATCAAAGCCATTCAAGAGATGCGTCCTCCACGCAACTTAAAAGAGCTACGAGGATTCTAGGGTCGACTTGCTTACATCAGGAGGTTCATTTCAAATTTATCTGGACGTTGCAGACCATTTACTCAGTTAATGAAGAAAGGTGTATCATTTATTTAGACAGAAGAATGTCAGCGAGCATTTGATGACATAAAGCGGTATTTGATGAGTCCACCGGTCCTAGTGCTACCAATCTCAGGAATACCCTTCTTGATGTATGTCTGGGCGATAGATCATTCACTGGGAGCCTTGCTGGCTCAGAAAAATAAAGAAGGTCATGAACAAGATATCTATTACCTTAGTCGGATAATGATTGGAGCTGAACATCGTTATAGTCCAGTTGAGAAAGAATGCTTAGCCTTAATGTTTGCCGTTCAACAGACAAGGCATTACATCATCGGCCAAACTATTCTTGTTATTTTTCGAGTCAATCCTCTTTGGGTCTTAATAAAGAAGCCCAGTACACTCAATTTTAGGCTTGCTACATGGGCCATATTATTAGCACAATATGATATGGTCTATGTTCCACAAAAGTCTGTGAAAGGCCATGCACTTGCTGATTTCTTAGCAGCTCATCCTGTCCTTGAGACATCTAAGCTCTATGATGAGATTTCATACGATACATTGGAATCAAATATGATCTCAGAAGAATTTCCTACTTGGTGTTTGTTCTTCGACGGAGCATCTAAAATTGGACCTGGAGGCACCTTTGTCGCTGGAGTGGGAATTGTTCTTGTTTCACCTGATGGATTAGCTATTCAGAGAGCTTATTCCTTAGATGAGTCGTGCTCCAACAACGTAGCAGAATACAATGCCTTGCTTATTGGACTCCAGCTAACTAAACAACTGGATATTGAATATTTCGAAGTATATAGTGATTCTAAGCTGATTGTTAATCAGGTTAGAGGTATATACGAAGTTTGACATCAAGATCTGGTACCATACCACGAAGCGGCAATCAGAATAGCTTCCTCGTTCAAAAGGTTCTTCATTGAACATGTACGGCGAGCATGCAACACAGAAGCTAATGCCTTAGCTAACTTAGCAGCGGTCTTAGCAATTCCAGTCAAAAGACAACAAATGGTTGTTATCTCCAATAGATAACTATTTTGTATTAAAAAAACCATAACATTGAATTCAGTAATTCAACTGAAGTCAATGTCATTAGCGAGTATTGGAGAGCACCTTTCATCGACTTTGCAGTACATGACATACTACCTGAAGATCCTAAAGAAGCTACAAGTATTCGTCGGCGATCGCTTCGATTCTATTATAATCATACCACCAAAACTCTCTTTCAACGAACTTTTGATGGATTACTCTTAAGATGTCTTGCTGGTGATGAAGCAAAGCAGATATTACGTGAAGCTCATGATGGAGTTTGTGGAGCACATCAGTCGGTCCCAAATTACAGGATCGTATTCGATGGATGGGCTATTACTGGCCTTCTATGGTATCGGATGCCATTGACTATGTAAAGAAATGTAGAGCATGTCAAATTTATGCAGATTTCATTCACCAACCATCGAAATTTCTTCACCCGACTGCTGCCTCATGGCCCTTCGAAGCTTGGGGCATGGATGTAATCGGTCCTATTAATCCCCCTTCGTCTAAAGGACATCGGTTTATCTTAGCTATAACCGATTATTTCTCTAAATCGACTGAAGCCATACCTTTAGCTGAAGTGAAGACTAGTAGTGTGTCACGACCCGCTCCCGAATAATCGGATACGAGTCGGACATGTCCAGCCTTTGTCGTTAGACACAACAAAGTAAGCTGTACAAATCTAGGGAAACTAACCAGATATCAAGACAAGTAAGAAAACACAGCATCTATAAATGTGTCCCAACCCAGAGTAAAGTACAAACTCAGAATTTATTACATTCCAGCAAATGAAAGTAAGTCTACTAGTCTCAATACAGGAAAATATAAAATGCTAAAGGTAAGCTTTGGCTTCTGCAGCCTCTAAGTCACAAGCAGCTCCAGCTAGCTCTCCAGCATCAACTGGCTCTCGGCCAAAATAAGTGTCGCACAGGGCCTCCAACTCACCTGTAACATATCCTATTCAGGAGCGGAGCAAGTACAGTTCTAGGTAATGAACAAGACATCATGATATAAAAGTACAAGGAAACATGGTATGAAAAGTACAGGAAAGAACATGGTGTATAAGCACATGAAAGAACATGGTATCTAAGAACATGAAAGAACATGGTGTGTAAGAACATGGTATCTCAGGAATCACAGGAACTAAGTACATGATATATCTCCTGAACATGTGTGCACAATATTTAAAATATAACTAATTATGTGACCGGTTAGGAATAAGCACATGAAGCACATGAATGGTACGGCTTAGGACCCGCGTACACGATGCGGGGTCTAAGCTAAACACACCTGAGTTGTTTCTTGGGTTTGGTCACATAAATAGTATATTTCCCCACCCCAGGTACAAGTAATAAGAACAAGGAACATGAGCACCAGAAAATGCATGTCGTGTTGCAGTGTGTCAATCAAAAAAGCACGGGATATAATGAAATGCACAAGACCGTAGAGTGTACTTGCCTGGCTCCGGGAAAGTACAGGTAGGCAATAGAGCTAGATATCCTCCTGTATTTAAATGATTTGCAATTTGATTAAAAACTATACTAGTTTGGGAATTCCCTTAATAGCATAATTAAACTAAGAGTATCACATGACTTAATATATTCTATCTAGCTAAGAATCTATATACTAAATTAATATGCAATTTAGTTACTAGAGTCCTAGCATCAAAATTAGTCAATAGGAAGGGTTCAATCAAGGTCAATGTATATTGCTAACTGGTATCCTTATTACCAGGACATTTTCATAGTCCAATCAGGTTTAGGTGAGATCCTTATTAGGAAAACATAAATCTAACTTACCTAAAGTGGCTAAACAAGGAAGATAAAGAATTTGGATTAAAATCACTTACCATTCAGTCTTACTATTTTGTACTACAGAACTGTAGATGACTAATGTTCCAATGAAGGGTTCTCACCCATTCTCAGTTTACTCTTGGATACTAATACAAGAATTTTTAATTGTAAAGTTCAAACTGAACTGGTTATCTAATACTTTATCATGTCTATCTGCTTGAAAGATGAAGAAAACAGTCTAATCTTCTAGACTAGACATGGGGATTGATCTTTCACTCAAGCCCAAACATCTGGCTGTTAACAAAACACAAAATACAACATAGCATCTGCAGGTCAGTATTCAGGTTCTCAGTTTCAACAATCAGAGCACAGTATTAGGTTTTGGGTTGAACTAAAAACTGCAAGGAAGTTATATAAACTGCAGCCAAAGAATTCAAGACTGAATTTAACAGTGAGATGCTATCTTAATGTTAAATTAAATCCAGACTTTGAATCTCAGGTACAATCTAAAATTTACTACTCAGTTTACCCAATAGACCTGGACCAAGACAGAGCCCCAAAACTGAACTGAGATCCCAAGTTAACATCTTCAAGAATCAATCCCCACTGTATTATGCCAAATGTGTATTAGGACAGCATAGGCCCCATGCTAAATCTGAAATTGATCACTAAGATCCATCTCTCCCAGCTAACTGAGATTGCATCACAGGTAAACTTGAGTTTCTCTCTCAGTTTAACTGAAACATCCCACAGTTTCTCCTGAGATTTCTCCCAGGTTCAATAATCAGTACCTAAGTAATTCTCAGGTTACACTGAGATGTCATTCTCAGGAAAACTGAATTACTCTGAGATGAACTCTCAGATTCAAATCTAAATGCTCAGGTCAATAGAGTGCATAGGCAACTCAGGTCAATAGAGTGCCTAGGCAAACTCAGGTTAGCTATTCCCCCATTGAACCCAAACATAGTTTAGATAATACTGGATTACATGGTACTGACATCCAGGTTGCACTAGATGGGATCACTCCTGATAAAGCATTTTTATATGAGTTTAGGTTCTCAGTTCTCACTGAGATTACCCTCTCAAGCTAACTGATTTTATTCTCAGGTGTAATGTATAAATCTTAGGTAAGAATCAATGCCTTTACTGCATTTGCAACTGAACAGGACTGATGGTATCAAGCCAAGTTCAGGCATTACTACCACAGCCACAACCATTCTCCTATCCACATAAATTCTAACCATAAATTCTACAGGTTGAAACAATAAAGAACATCTCAGTTCTAGACCAATTGCCAAAATCATAGCATTCATCTCGATTAATGATATGAATATCAAGTTCACAACTACACTGATTTGTCTCAGAACTCAATCCTCCCCCATACTGCATATGCAGTTGGCCTCACAAGATTGATTTCAGGTGATGAATGTTGATTCAATGAACTGAAGCATAATGCTACCTATCTCAGGTTCATCTCTGAACCATAATACTGCATCTCTCAGGTTCATCACTGAACCATAATGTCTGCATAAATTAGGTTCATCACTGAACCATAATGCCTGCATAGATTGGTATATTCGAATCTCAATTACCATATGAGCTACACTAATCATAATAAATTTAATAATATGCAAGGGATATAGAATGTTACCTGATGATGCTATCACAATACTAATCCAAGTCCCAACCTCACGCTCAACTCAACTACACTCAATTGAATGGATCCGGGAATCCACCGAAACAAAGGATCGAACAGTTGTAAACAGGAAATTAATTCCAGGCCAGTGGATGATTAGATCTATCCTTGATAAATGAAGATCGAGATTTAAAAGAAACTCACCAAATCAAGGATCAACTCAGCAACAATTTGAATGGATTCGATTGATTAAATGATCGAATTCCTTGCAATGATGCATCAACTAAATCTGACAATTGAATGAATCAAAGCCTACTATCAAATCTATAAGGGAATCGATCTACTGGGAGTTGAGAATGATCACGAGGCTTAGAATTTACAAATTTGAACCTGAAGAAAATAGATTTTGACGAGGAAGAAGAGTACTAGAACCTCGGTCGCCCTTGCTCGTCGAGACACCCGCTGGTTGGTTCGTTATGCTGTCGACTTCGATCCTCTGGTGGGGGGCGACTCCTTCTTCATTGCCATGATCGTAGCTCTCCTCTGAGATTGAAGGTGGATGGAGGAAAAGAAGTTGAAGAAGATGGTTGTTATGACAAATTGGTGGTGATCCTTGGGATTTATAGAAGGCCACAGCTGCTTGATGCCTACGCCAAGTTTGGTGCCCAAAAATTGGTTAGGGGAAATTGCTCGAATGAGAAATTCAAACAATTCAACATAATTTCTCTTTCCCCTGCTAACAGAATTGAGAAGGGTCTAATGAATAATTAACATGGTGGTTTAAACTTATAGGCCAGGAGTAGAAGAATGGCCCAACACCAAGCCCATGGTTTAAAGGAAGCCCAATATAAGGAATAAGGATTTCCAATTTAAACAAAGTATTATTAAATCCATTTAAAGTATATTATTTTTTTAAAAAATAATAATAATATGAGAAGTGGAGTTACAAATATCCCCCCCTCAAAAAAAATTTCGTCCTCGAAATTTCAAAAGCAACAATTAATTCCAAACACAAAATCACCATAAAAATTCATGTACAACCATTTATTGATTTAGGGAAAATTCTAAACAGAATATAATCCAATCAAACAAACATATCGGGATAGCGTTCCCGTATCTCGTCCTCACGCTCCCATGTGGACTCTCCTAGAGAGTGGTGTCTCCATATGACGCGGACAAGTAGAATAGTCTGATTCCGCAGGCGCTTCTCCCTAGGATCAAGGATCTCCACCGGCTGCTCCTTGTAGGTCAAGCTCGGACCCACCTCTAGCTCTGAAAAGTCCACCACATGGCTCGGGTCCGGAATATAGCGTCGAAGCTGGGACACGTGGAAGACGTCGTGCACTCCCTCTAGACTAGCTGGAAGCGCTAGTCGATAAGCCACCTCGCCAATCTGTGCTATCACGTCGAAGGACCCGATGTATCTCGGACTGAACTTCCCGTCTCTGCCAAATCTGATGACGCCCCTAGTCGGTGAGATCTGTAGAAACACTCTATCTCCGACCGCAAACTCAAGTGGCCGTCTGCTGCTGTCCGCTCAGTACTTCTGTCGATCCTATCCAACTCTAAGACGCTCTCTGATCAGTCTAACTTTCTCAACTGAGTCTACCACCATCTCTGGCCCAAGCAAAGCTCTCTCTCCAATATTGTCCCAAGATAAAGGCGTGCGACATCTCCGCCCATATAGCGCCTCGAACGGGGTCATCTCGATGCTAGCCTGATAACTGTTGTTATAGGCAAACTCTACTAGATGCAAGTGATCCTCCTATGAACCGTCGAAATCAAGTACGCAAACCCGCAGCATGTCCTTCAGCGTCTGAATGGTCCTCTCGGACTGTCCGTCCGTCTGTGGATGATAAGCGGTACTGAACTTCAACCGCGACCCCAAGCTCAGCTGTAGACCCCTCCAGAAATGTGATGTAAAGCGGCTATCTCTGTCTGAAATAATTCTCACCGGTACCCCATGAATTCGCACAATCTGACACATGTAGAGGTCTGCAAGCTTCTCGGTCGACAGTCCAACCTTGAACGGAATGAAATGAGCAGACTTCATCAATCTGTCCACAATCACCCAAATAGCATCCTTGCCACTGGGAGTACGCGGTAATCCAGAGACGAAGTCCATGGTGATATGCTCCCACTTCCATTCCGAAATAGGTAAGGGCTGGAGTAATCCTGCTGGTCTCTGGCGCTCTGCCTTGACTTGCTGGCACACAAGACATCTGGAGACAAATCTGCCAACCTCTCTCTTCATCCCATACCACCAAACATACTCTCGCAGATCCTTGTACATCTTGGTAGACCCAGGATAAATAGAATACTACGACTGATGGGCCTCCTGCATCACTTCCTCCTGCAGATCCTTGGTCACACACAACTGATTCCCGTGCCTCAGGGATCCGTCCTCCGCAATAGTGAAATCGTCAAGCAATTCTGCCTCCGCCTGAGCTCTAAAACATCGGAGTCCCTTATCAAGAAACTAGGCCTCCTTGATCTTCTCTAACAGTCCTGACTGTATCTGTATGTGCATCATCTGCCCTCCAAATCTTGGTAGAACAATCTCGATCCCAAGGCTCTCAAGATCCTCCAGTAGATGCCGGTCCATAGTGAGATACATAGCAACAGGATATTGACTGAGAGCATCTGCTACCACATTCGCCTTCCCAGGATGGTACTGCAGACTGATGTCGAAATCCTTCATGAGTTCCAGCCATCTGTGCTGCCTCATATTCAGCTACTTCTGAGTGAAAACATACTTCAGGCTTTTGTGATCCGTGAAGATGTCCACTCTCTCTCCATACAAATAGTGCTTCCACAGTTTCAAGGCAAATATGACTGCTGCAAGCTCCAAGTCATGTGTGGGATAATTTTTCTCATGGGGCCTCAACTGTCTAGAAGCATAAGCTATAACCCTCTTGTTCTACTCAAGCACACATCCCAAGCCTTTTCCTGAAGCATCGCTATAGATGTCGAATCCTCCCTATCCCGATGGCAAAGCTAGAACTGGCGTTGTCGTGAGTCTTCTCTTTAATTCTTCAAATGCTGACTGGCAGGCGTCGCTCCAGATGAACTCCTCTTCCTTTCGCATAAGCTTCGTCATAGGCTCCGCTATCTTGGCAAAATCCTTCACGAACTTTCTGTAGTATTGTCACGCCCCAGAACCAGAATACTAGAGAGCGGGGGCAGACATAGCCAGCTACGTATATGAAATAGAATCCATCTCACTATACGGTCACGGCTGTCTAGATACATGAGGGTTTATCTACAAGCCAACAGTCTCTTAAGGTCATGAACAAGCCTAGTGTCTCAATCACAAGCAAGTAAGTAAACGTCACAAGATGTATGATCATTAAAATATACAATAGTAAGGCATCCCAAACATTACATATTTAGTTGATCATGAAGCTAGTCGTTACAAAATGTCAGGACTAGCAAGAGTTTAGTCATATATGATCAACCCTAGGATCTGTTAATCATGTTACAGCCCGTAGGCGGACAGTAAGTAAAAGTACAATCGAGCTAAACAGGTGCTAGTCGGCTAAACGCCTCAAAGAATAATTTTTACAATAGAGTGGGAGAGCCAAAAATAACCCACTCGTTGCCAGGGTTCCGTCTAGTGGCCACCATCTGGCTGGAGGGTCGGTAGATCCTCTGGAGCTGCTCCGAAATCTGGCCACACAAAACCAGCTGGGTCAGACCCCAGAAAGAGCAAGTGCCACAAAGGAGGCTTCACTTAAGAACTAAAACCAGCAATCAGCACAAGATATAAATAAAAGTAAGAACTGGAAATAAAGAAAATACATCAGGATGATATACGACGAGATAACCATGGAACTATTCAAATAACCAGGTTACAACCCGTAAACCAAACAAGGATCGGGGTTTTAACCCTTCGTCTGAACAGAACTTGGAATTCTCACCATTTATCGGTAAAATAAATACGAGCATTCTGGTCATTCAATAATCTGGAACAGGATCAGGGCAAGACTAGACTGTTAAACTCCGTCCAATTACTTCACGGCCAAGCAAGAATTATGGCTTGATACTTTAACTAACTAGGGTTGTCACAAGCCTAATTACTAACAAGATGCAGTGAGATTATTCCACAGCCACAAGCCCTGCAGACCATCCAGGTTACCCGGGTTAAAAGATTAGAGTTGAATTCTGGTGGGTACATCGTCCAGGAAACGAATGTACCCTTAGGTAGCTTGAAGGGTGCAACACATGACAGTGTGCTGGAAATGTGCCCTACTCGACGGCAGGCTACAGATCCCAAGGCGTGCCCAGGTAACGGGATTGCCTGTAGCTGGGAAATCTCGTCATGACTAATGTATTAATCTAGTTATTAGCCTTAGTCCATTTTAGTAGGTACTCCTGACCGTGGTACTCAGGAGTCCCTGTCCTAGACATGATGCAAGACAGGACTGGTTTATTTATACAAACACAATCGCCCACGGTGTCCAGATTAATTATACAGGTCATGTCATGTCAGGTAGCCGTCGCAACAGCTATTCGAGATATAACATGTCAGGTTATCAGGTCAAGTGCACTAGTCAGGAGTGCGCCACGACGGGCCACTATCAGGTCATGTCAGGTTATTATGTCGGAAGTGCACCACTACGGGTCACAATCACGTCATGCTCAGTTATCAATTCCAAACATATCAAGTAAATTCGTGATTATCAAGTTCAGGACAAAAGGCGTAAGGATATAAAATGGACGTTAAATATCTAATAAAATATCAATATACAGGGCTATAGAAGAGCCAAGCTTAAGGAAAAATAAAACCAAACTGACACGCTGACTTAAGACCAAGTCAGCCAAAGACCATACGCTCAGTGCAAAAGTCATACGCTCAGGTCAGGATACGCTCAGGTCAGGATACGCTCAAGTCATACGCTTCCAAAAGGCAGCGTATGGGGTCCATACGACTCCTTGTCAAGCAAGCGAGCGTATACGAGTCATACGCTCCCAAAAGGCAGTGTATGGGGTCCATACGACTCCTTGTCAAGCAAGCGAGCGTATGCGAGTCATACGCTCCCAAAAGGCAGCGTATGGGGTCCATACGACTCCTTGTCAAGCAAGCGAGCGTATGCGAGTCATACGCTCCCAAAAGGCAGCGTATGGGGTCCATACGACTCCTTGTCAAGCAAGCGAGCGTATGCGAGTCATACACTCCCAAAAGGCAGCGTATGGGGTCGACTGCGCTGTGCTAAAGAGCACGCGCAGCTCAGTGGCACAAGCTAAAAAGCTCGTGCACTGCTCACTGTCTTCTCCAAATCAGGAAGAACTCCATGGTTGAACCCAAGCTTCAAAAGTCCATAACTTGGTCAAAATAAGTCCAAATCCAACTTTTTAAAGGTCAAAATTGGGTAGAATAAAATTCTCTACAATATGGAACCATCAAAACTTGAAAATAAAAAAGTTTGATAGATCAAAACCACCAAAATCCGAAAATAACTAATTTTTAGATCTACAAAAATTAAAGCCTCAAAATGGAAAATGACAAGTTCTAATGTGTCTTAGAAACATGAGAAGAAGCTATTAGAACAATAAAAATGTGTTCTATTGTGGAAGCAAGTTGCACTTGCCTAGACCACTCTCTCCCTCTCTTAGGTAGGTAAGGAAGTAATGGTGGAGAAGATGATAAATAATGAAGAGAGAGAATGAAGAGGGCTAATAAATACAAATGGTGGTGGTAGGTAGGGGTTCACCTTGGGTTCATCATGAACCCAATCAAAACCAAGCCAAGCCGAACCAACCAACCCGAACCAGGAATAAACCAAGCCAAACCATAAAAAAAACTAAACAAGGAATCATGCAATACAAGAATAAAATACGTACACGTATTCCAAGAATACGTAATACGAACCACAGGCATTACAAGTATCCTGCTAGACCCAGAAAACTACGAATCTCAGCTACTGACTTGGGAGGTGCCCATGCTTCCACTGCTTTAATCTTCTTGGAATCCATAGAAATCCCCTCACCAGTCACCACATGCCCTAGGAACTCCACTATATCCAAGAAAAACTCACATTTCGAGAGTTTCCCGTACAGCTTCTCCTTCTACAGAATCTCCAACACAATCCGCAGGTGCTTCATATGCTCCTCCTCGGTCTTCGAATAGATCAAGATGTCGTCAATGAAGACTACGACAAACTTGTCCAAATACTTGTGAAAAACTTTATTCATCAAGTTCATAAACACTGCTGGGGCATTGGTGAGTCCGAACGGTATCACTAAAAACTCATAATGGCCGTATCGGGTGTTGAAAGTTGTCTTCGGAATATCCTGCTCCCGAACCTTCATCTGGTGATATCCCGACCGAAGATCAATCTTGGAAAAGACCTTCGCTCCACTAAGCTGGTCAAACAGCTCATCAATCCGCATCAAAGGGTATCTATTCTTGATGGTGATGTTATTGAGTGTACGATAATCAATACACATCCTCACCATCACATCCTTCTTGGGTACGAAGAGTACCGATGCTTCTTAGGGTGAAGCACTGGACCGAATAAAACCCTTTCCCTCCAGCTCATGAATCTGGGCCTTCAACTCTACAGCTTCTTTCGGGTTGATCTTGTAGCAATACTGGGACTTCGGCGCTGATCCGGGCACTAGGTCGATGCTGAACTCCACATCTCGATCTGGCGGCAATCCTGGTAACTCCTCGGGGAAGACGTTGAGATACTCTGCAATAAGTGGATGCGGCAACTCCTGGTCCTCTGCAATTGCTCTGAAGTAGACTCCCTCTGGCCTCTCTGTAACTCGTCTGCTGATCTCGAACGGTGGAACTCCTGGCGGGCTGAAGATCACCTTCCCCTCATGGCAGTCTATTACGGCAAACTGCTCGCTCATCCAGTCGATGCCGAGGACTATATCAAATCCAGGCAATGGCATCACCAGAAGTCGAGCCCTAATCTCCCTCCCAGTAATAGTGATAGGGCATTCCACCATCTCACTGACTGGCACTACTCCTCCTCCTGTCATAATCCGACAGTTCCTCCTAGTAGGCGTGGGTGTGAAGCCGTATCTATACAGAAACTCATATGATACAAAGCTATAGTGGCTCCAGAATCAAACAATACAATGGCAGGGAAAGAATGTAAAAGTATAGAACCTGTGATCACATCTGGCACTGCCTCGTCCTCCTCAACTGCAGCCATGACGTAAGCACGTCCCTGCTGCGGTCCTCCATTCTGCTGACGCTGTGTAAACTGCTGCTGCTGAGTGGGTAAAGCCGGTCTCCTCTGTGGTGCAGCTGGTAATGCTCTGGGTGGTGCAGGTGGTGGTCCTCCTGCTCCTCGAGGTCCTCCTGTTAGTCGAGCTGTAGCCTGAGCGTAGTCCCTCATCTGATGTGCATCTGATCCACAAAAGAGGCAAAGTCCCAACCTCTTGCGGCACTCGTCGATATGGTGTCCGGGACGATGACAAAAGGCACAACTGGTCGCCAGATACTGTCTCTGATGCTGATGTGCAGGAGCTCTGGCCGGACGGTGATGCTGCTGCTGCTGTGGCCTCGCCTAGATCTGAGTCTGGACTCTCTTTGCTGGTGCCTGGAAACTGCTGCTGTCCATGTCCCGGTCCCTCTTCAGCCTTGGGTCTGCCTCATTCTCTACAGCCTGAGCAATTTTGAGGATGCTCGCATACGTCGTCGCCTGACTAATCGCCATCGCGTGTCGTAGCTCCCTGGTGAGACCCTTCTTGAATCTCCATGCTTTGTCCTTCAGTGCTCTGACTAGGTTCTCTGCGAACCTGCTGAGCCTAGTAAACTCTGAAGTGTACTGTGCAACCGTCATCGTCCCCTGCTGCAGCGTCTCGAACTGCATCCTCAACTCATCTCGCTCCACATCAGGGAAAAACTTCTCCTTGAACAGAGTTTTGAAATCTGCCCAAGACACCTGGTGCTTTACCAACTAGGGCTCCTCCCGATACCAAGCTCTGGCCAAATCAAAGAGTCGCATGCTAGCCACCTCCACCTTCATGTTATCTGGAATCAGTGCCATCCTCAAGGTCCTCTCCGTATTCTCCAGCCATTCGTCTGCATAGACGATCCCGTCGTTGCCCCAGAAGTCCATCGGGTAGAGGTTCTGGTACTCCTTGGCCGTTCCTGGTCTCGGTGCTCGTGGTGCTGGAGGTGCTGCTGGTGCCGGTGCTGCCGTCACTCGAGTCCTGAGTGCGTCGACGACGGTCGCTCTGAACTGTGCGGCCTGCTGACTCTGAGCCTCCCTGAACTGTGCAGCCTGGTAATTCTGGGCCTCCATAAACTGCTGGAACATCGCCATCACCTGAGCGCCGTCAAACATCATCGTCGAGGGTAGCGGAGGAAAGATCGGAGGCGGTGGTAGAAGCTGATCTGCCGGAACGTCTGGTACTGCCTGATCCGAACTGCCTGCAACTCCGGGCTGATCCGCGATCTTCCTCGTAGTGACCATCCTGTAATAGAATAAAAACTTCATTGATTGACAAACCCTAAAACCTATCAAACAATATTTTTATAATATCAAAGCACCTGATAAACCTGATATACCCTTATTTCCTAATTTTCCTATGCTGTGTTCAAGTTTCCCTAGTGTAATCAAGTCCCCCAATAGTACTCTAATACCTAGGTACCATTAGGATAGACCTGCATGGGCCACCACTAAAAACATGTCACGACCTGCTCCCGAATAATCGGACACGAGTCGGACACGCCCAGCCTTTGTCGTTAGACACAACAAAGTAAGCTGTACCAATCTAGGAAAACTAACCAGATATCAAGACAAGTAAGAAAACACAGCATCTATAAATGTGTCCCAATCCAGAGTAAAGTACAAATTCAGAATTTATTACATTTCAGCAAATGAAAGTAAGTCTACTAGTCTCAATACAGGAAAATATAAAATGCTAAAGGTAAGCTCTAGGCTTCTGCAGCCTCTAAGTCACAAGCAGCTCCAGCTAGCTCTCCAGCATCAACTGGCTCTCGGCCATAATAAGTGTCGCACAGGGCCTCCAACTCACCTGTAACATATCCTATTCAGGAGCGGAGCAAGTACAGTTCTAGGTAATGAACAAGACATCATGATATGAAAGTACAAGGAAACATGGTATGAAAACTACAGGAAAGAACATGGTGTATAAGCACATGAAAGAACATGGTATCTAAGAACATAAAAGAACATGGTATGTAAGAACATGAAAGAACATGGTTTCTCAGGAATCACAGGAACTAAGTGCATAATATATCTCCTGAACATGTGTGCACAATATTTGAAATATAACTAATTATGTGACTGGCTAGGGGTAAGCGCATGAAAGCACATGAAGCACATGAAAGTACATGAATGGTACGGCTTAGGACTCGCGTGCACGATGCGGGGTTTAAGCTAAACACACCTGAGTTGTTTCTTGGATTTGGTCACATAAATAGTATATTTCTCCACCCCAAGTACAAGTAATAAGAACAAGGAACATGAGCACCAGAAAATACATGTCGTGTTGCAGTGTGTCAATCAAGAAAGCACAGGATATAATGAAATGCACAAGACCGTAGAGTGTACTTGCCTGGCTCCGGGAAAGTACATGTAGGCAATAGAGCTAGATATCCTCATATATTTAAATGATTTGTAATTTGATTAAAAACTATACTAGTTTGGGAATTCCCTTAATAGCATAATTAAACTAAGAGTATCACATGACTTAATATATTCTATCTAGCTAAGAATCTATACACTAAATTAATATGCAATTTAGTTACTAGAGTCGTAGCATCAAAATTAGTCAATAGGAAGGGTTCAATCAAGGTCAATGTATATTGCTAACTGGTATCCTTATTACCAGGACATTTCCATAGTCCAATCAGGTTTAGGTGAGATCCTTATTAGGAAAACATAAATCTAACTTACCTAAAGTGGCTAAACAAGGAAGATAAAAGAATTTGGATTAAAATCACTTACCATTCAGTCTTGCTATTTTGTACTACAGAACTGTAGATGACTAATGTTCCAATGTAGGGTTCTCACCCATTCTCAGTTTACTCTTGGATATTAATACAAGAATTTCTAATTGTAAAGTTCAAACTGAACTGGTTATCTAATACTTTATCATGTCTATCTGCTTGAAAGATGAAGAAAACAGTCTAATCTTCTAGACTAGACATGGGGATTGATCTTTCAGTCAAGCCCAAACATCTGGCTATTAACAAAACCCAAAATGCAACATAGCATCTGCAGGTCAGTATTCAGGTTCTCAGTTTCAACAATCAGAGCACAGTCTCAGGTTTTGGGTTGAACTAAAAACTGCAACAGAGTTATATAAACTGCAGCCAAAGAATTCAAGACTGAATTTAACAGTGAGATGCCATCTTAATGTTAAATTAAATCCAGACTTTGAATCTCAGGTACAATTTGAAATTTACTACTCAGTTTACCCAATAGACCTGGACCAAGAAGGAGCCCCAAAACTGAACTGAGATCCCAGGTTAACATCATCAAGAATCAATCCCTACTGCATTATGCCAAATGTGTATCAGGACAGCATAGGCCCCATGCTAAATCTGAAATTGATCACTGAGATCCATCTCTCCCAGCTAATTGAGATTGCATCACAGGTAAACTTGAGTTTCTCTCTCAGTTTAACTAAAACATCCCACAGGTTCTCCTGAGATTTCTTCCAGGTTCAATAATCAGTACCTAAGTAATTCTCAGGTTACACTGAGATGTCATTCTCAGGAAAACTGAATTACTCTGAGATGAACTCTCAGATTCAAATCTGAATGCTCAGGTCAATAGAGTCCATAGGCAACTCAGGTCAATAGAGTGCCTAGGCAAACTCAGGTTAGCTATTCCCCCACTGAACCCAAACATGGTTTAGACAATACTGGATTACATGGTACTGACATCCAGGTTGCACTAGATGGGATCACTCCTGATAAAGCATTTTCATATGAGTTTAGGTTGTCAGTTCTCACTGAGATTACACTCTCAAGCTAACTGATTTTATTCTCAGGTGCAATGTATAAATCTCTGGTAAGAATCAATGCCTTTACTGCATTTGCAACTGAACAGGACTGATGGTATCAAGCCAAGTTCAGGCATTACTACCACAGCCACAACCATTCTCCTATCCACATAAATTCTAACCATAAATTCTACAGGTTGAAACAGTAAAGAACATCTCATTTCTAGACCAATTGCCAAAATCATAACATTCATCTCGATTAATGATATGAATATCAAGTTCACAACTACTCTGATTTGTCTCAGAACTCAATCCTCCCCCATACTGCATATGCAGTTGGCCTCACAAGATTGATTTCAGGTGATGAATGTTGATTCAATAAACTGAAGCATAATGCTACCTATCTCAGGTTCATCTCTGAACCATAATACTGCATCTCTCAGGTTCATCACTGAACCATAATGCCTGCATAAATCAGGTTCATCACTGAACCATAATGCCTGTATAAATTGGTATATTCGAATCTCAATTACCATATAAGCTATACTAATCATAATGAATTTAATAGTATGTAAAGGATATAGAATGTTACCTGATGATGCTATCACAATACTAATCCAAGTCCTAACCTCACGCTCAACTCAACTACACTTAATTGAATAGATCCGGGAATCCTCTGAAACAAAGGATTGAACAGTTGCAAACAGGAAATTAATTCCAGGCCTGTGGATGATTAGATCTATCCTTGATAAATGAAGATCAAGCTTTAAAAAAAACTCACAAAATCAAGGATCAACTCAGCAATAATTTGAATGGATTCGATTGATTGAATGATCGAATTCCTCGCAATGATGCAGCAACTAAATCTGATAATTGAATGAATCAAAGCCTACTGTCAGATCTATAAGGGAATCGATCTACTGGGAGTTGAGAATGATCACGAGGCTTAGAATTTACAAATTCAAACCTGAAGAAAATATATTTTGATGAGGAAGAAGAGTACTGGAACCTCGGTCACCCTTGCTCGTCGAGACACCCGCTGTTTGGTTCGTTATGCTGTCGACGTCGATCCTCCGGTGGGGGTCGACTCCTTCTTCATTGCCATGATCGTAGTTCTCCTCTGAGATTGAATGTGGATGGAGGAAAAAAAGTTGAAGAAGATGGTTGTTATAACAAATTGGGGGTGATCCTTGGGATTTATAGAAGGCCACAGCTGCTTGATACCTACGCCAAGTTTGGCGCCCAAAAATTGGTTAGGCAAAATTGCTCGAATGAGAAATTCAAACAATTCAACAGAATTTCTCTTTCCCCTGCTAACAGAATTGAGAAGGGTCTAATGAATAATTAACATGGTGGTTTAAACTTATAGGCCAGGAGTAGAAGAATGGCCCAACACCAAGCCCATGGTTTAAAGGAAGCCCAATATAAGGAATAAGAATTTCCAATTTAAAACAAAGTATTATTAAATCCATTTAAAGTATATTATTAAAAAAATAATAATAATATGAGAAGTAGAGTTACATAGTGTCATCAACTTTATCAAACATCATGTGATATATAGATTTGGCATATCTCGTTGGATCATCCATGATAATGGACCACAGTTCGTCAGTCAGAAGTTTACTCGGTTCTGTGATGACAACCGAATCAATAATGTTGCTTCTACGGCCTATAATCCTGCAGCTAATGGGTTAGCCGAAGTATTTAACAAAACTATCATCAAACTCCTCAAAAAGTTTGTTTCTATTAATAAACGTAATTGGAGTGAAAAGCTTGGAGAATGTCTATGGGCTTATCGCACTACCGTCCGTAATCCCACAGGTTGTACACCTTTTTCTCTGGTATATGGATGTGAAGCTGTCTTACCGCTAAAAATTCAAATTCTCTCCTTGAGAATTGCCATTGCTAATGAACTTACAACAGAAAACAATGATCGTCACCAGCTTCAAGAATTGGAGGCGCTAGATGAGAAAAGGCTGCTAGACCAACAACATATCAAACTTTATCAAGTTCGTATCTCAAAAACTTTTAATCGCAAAGTCAAAGTGCGCACATTTCAGGAGGGCGAGCTAGTTCTTACGGTCAGACATCCTATGACTATGACCCACATGAGCAAAGGCAAATTAAGGCGAAATGGGAAGGTCCATATATGGTAAACAAAGTTTTTTCGAATGGAGTCTACCTATTAACAAATATGGATGGCAGAATTGCTATGATGCCTATCAATGGCAAATTCCTTAAGAAATATTATGTATAAAAGTAAAATGTTCTTTATTCAGAGAAATGATGTACATAAATCTCATTTTATTCAAAAGTAGAAAGAGTTACATAATATCAAGGACGGAGACGAGGACCCGATCCTTCATGATTAAATATATGATTTGCCAGCAATTCAAACATCTCATTGTCTGAACACACCAGCAACTCGCAGGCGGCTATCCTCACGGCTTTTTCTTCAGCAGTCTTCCGAGGCTCCACCAATTTGGCAATCAGGTCCTGCTCTGGTACAAGAACATTCGAGCCTTCATCCACTTCATTCTGAAGAGGCACCGGAGGCTCAGTAGGAGACATACCAGTCGTATTTTTGATCTTCGGAGTGAGCAAATCTTCGAAAGATATTATATACAGAGAGAAAAGTAGTTGACAAAATCTACAAAAGTTCTATTCTATTTATAGACAGAATGACTAGATAATCGGCTTCGAGAACCGATGCAACTTTTCCTCTTCAAAAGTAGTCCAATCGATCATTCATTCAATTTCTCCTCTTCGAAAACCGAGGTGACTGTTCATTCATTCAATTTCTCCTCTTCAAGAACCGAGGTGACTGTTCATTTGTTCACTTTCTCTTCATTAAAAGGTCTGACTGTTCATTCATTCATTCATCAGTCTTGGCATTTATTGTCTTTTATTTGCTTTCTCGTAAATAAAACCATAGATGATAAATTCTCACATCTAAAACAGAAAAAAAAATTCATGTCCTTCACACCTCTGAATTCTAATTATCTACATCAGCAACTTGTTACGTCCTTATTACCTTTGACAAAGTTGTCTATTGAAATAACAGTATTTCCAAAAATTATATTCTGCCATTTCCACATTACCTCTGTACAGATATAATAAATATCGTTATTTTCTAAATCAAGAAATATATCAAGTCCAGTACCTCTGAATATATTCTCTGTTCTATTACTTATATCAATAACAAGATATACAACAAGTAATGGAACCACATAAAAAATTTCTTATTTTATTTCTATTAAAAAAAGATACATCATAATAAAAAAGACAACATGTTTTGATCATTCTACTCTAAAGGGTAAGTGGTAAGTTCTACAATCCGCGTCTTCAAAGCTTGGGCTCTTTCATTACAAGAATCTAGCACCCGTTGTCTCGCTTCAACCCTTCCTGACTCAAGATCGAATGGGTGCAGAGCAGCAGTTTGACGTGCCAGCTCTTCATTCTATAGCTGGTCAAACTCATCCTTCTGGTGCTTCAAGGCATCTAATTGGTTTACAGCAGCTTGATGTAGCTGAGTTTCTTGTTCTATACCCTGCTTGATAGCCTTAAGCTCTGCCTGAAGCCGGGCAATTTTAGCCTCCATATCACAAGCTTTCTTTTCTTCATCTGAAGCCTTAGCCTTATGAATTTCAGCAGTAGAAGCTGCTTCAGCAATCTGGATGTCCAGTTCAGAAGATTGTTTAGTAAAAGCCAATAAAAATGCTTCAAAATTGGCTTTACTAGTCTCTGTCTCTCGAGCCATAGCCTCATATTCTGCGTTTACTAGCTGCTCAACATCTTCTCTTTTAAGCTCCTTATAAGCTTTAATGGATCCCTCCAACTCATCCAAGATGTGTTCCAAGAAGGTAGCTTGAGCCTCGTCTCCTTGGTTGCAGATGTCTCCGATTAAAAATGAAGATGGAGTTCTGATTGTACTAAATGGAACATCCTCTCTCTCCATTACTCGATATACAAAAGGCTCCAGAGATATAAAGAAGACTTTAGTGAAGGAGGCCACCACAAACTTGTTAGTTGCTACGGCACCTGGGGTGGCTACCACTTCTGCCGAAGTCTTTACAGCTTTAATAGATGGAGGCATTTTGTCTTGATCACTTATGTGGGAAGAGCTCCCCTCTCCTGCTATAGTTCCAGACGGTCTTTCTGCAATTTACATATATTATTTGTTTGAGCAATATACAATGCTGAAGGAGCTATGATAAATAGATCATGTTTAGAAATTTACCTGAGCTGGACATAGCATGAGGAGTCTCAAGAGGTTTGGATGTTTCCGGCTGAAGCTCTGATATAGTGTCCGCAGACATCGTGGCTTGACTACTTTCAGCCCCCGATTCAGTCTGAAGTGGCAGAATGATTGGAGTTTGATCTGTTAATTCTACTACCACTCCAGAAGCCTCGGGTTTTTCAGAGATTATGGGTTCATCGATTTTAGGACTGGTGTATCCTTCGTCAATAACCATATTTTCCTCATCCGCGGCAGTTGATTAGTCTTCATTAGCTGGGAGTTCTTGAGGTGATGGCACATCCACTAAAGTTTGTCCCTCTTTAGTGGTGTTATTCCAGTCATCACCAAAAGAGTCATCGCCTTAATCACAATCGGCTAAAGCTTCAATCATCTCTCGATCTCCTTTGGAGTGAGTAGGATCTTGAGCCGTCAAAGAATCTTGCGAAAGCAAGTCCTTCTCTGGAGAAATAGCTTCTGGAGTCATAGGAGTTGGTGACGGAACCGTTATTCCCACCGCAGCAAGTACAATGGCAGGAATACGTACCATCAAAGTGTCTGATCTGGAAGCAATTTTGATAGAAGGCTGGACATCTGCAGAAGTAGCCACTGTAAAATAAAGAAATCGATTAAATATACATCTTTGAGAGAAGAAAAATATATATTGATGTATATCAAAATTCTGATATTACCTTTCTGAGATGGTAACTCTTGTCCCACGTGGCTGGTAGATTCCGTCGGCAGGGAAGGGGCTGGAGATGAATCAGTTCTTTGAGGGATTTCTCGGTGTACTACCAGTTTTTTCTAGACTTCTCTGTGTGGTGATGCAACCGGTTCTTCAGCAGCTCCAGTGCGATCATCCTCCAGATCGATCAAGGTGGTAGATGTTCCTCCTTCTGTAACCCTTCCTTGTTTCTGGACAGAAGGAGTAGCTTCCTTCTCTCCGGAGGAAGTACTGAGGAGCATTTGTTTCGACTGATAACGAGTTGTTCTCGTGGTTGTTGGTTCATTTATAACCAATGACGTCATTTTCTTCTTCTCCGGAGCCCTTGGTGAAGCAGGTCTACTATCCAATTAAGGGAGGGCTGTCGTCTCTTTAGCTTTTCTTTTTTCAACCCATTAGCAGCAGATTTCTCTTTCCGTACCTTTAAAGATACGTCCAGAGGATCTTGTACTTCATCTGGATAATTCTTTAAAATGGAAGCTTCCAGTGGTGGATCTGCAGGATCTCTATCCTCTGCATCCCGAAAAGATTGAGCAGTTTGTTCTTCCAATTTTGATCTTTTCTCACTTGTAAAGCTATGTGCAGGATGGAAGCTTTCAGTGAATGTATTTGTCGAAGTATAGAAATTTGCGTATGTATATAACATACGTGGGCTTGCTGAAGATTGAAGGACATGAAAAATATAACTTTCGTACCCCTGGCATTATAATATCTCCAAGCCCTAGCCCCATCGAACAGAAAATCTTTGGCTTGTAGGCAAGTAGTGGCATTACCCACATGAAGCTGATCATAGCCGAACTGCCGTGCAAATTGACTTAGCGCTCGAATCGGTAGACGAAATGAGATGGACGGATCATCTGCAGCTATGAAAAGATGGGTGGACTGAGAGGAGTGATTATGCATTCAGATCCATCAACTGTGGCAGGATAGTCTCATATCCGTGAGGAGGCAGAACACATTGAAATCTCCATCTAGATCCACGATTCAATGTAAATCTGCACTCTAAAAGAGCACTGTATTGCCAACGAGCGCTGGAGTAGCGTCTGATGAAATCTCCACTGACACTTCCCATATTAGGGTTCATCAAACATGGATGGTGAAGCAATAGCCATCCGAATAAATAGGTGTAAGGCATCTCGGTACGAGAAAAGTCTTGCTTCATCGCCTTGTCATTAAGCATAGTCTACACAAAAGAACGCAATCCTACGTTCAAACGGCAGGTCATTGCCGATAGAAGGTCCATCTTATATCCAAAAACAAGACGTATTGCAGCAAATAGAATGCCCCAATGGAACCTGTCAACTGTACTAGCTCCTGGAACTATGAAGCACCGCAGC
>JANAVB010028400.1:374611-472329 GCA_029216955.1 Iris pallida
GATGAAACTCGATTTCGTTGTGCGTGCGCAACGAAATCGAGGCGTATCCGTCGAAATATCCCGTATCGGTCCATTTGCAAACTAGTCAATTACTTTGTGCAGGTTCGTCATCCTGAGAAGAAACTTGTGCCAACAAGACCATGTCATTTTTTGGGTCAGGTATCCCAAGTTTGGTCCGATTCTGAGAAGGTCAACTGGAACGTTGTTTGGTGGGCCCGCGATTCGATCCAACGGACGAATTTGTGTACGGCCCACCGGAATCCAACTTTAGACATACGGTTGGAATTGTATCAAAAAACTGGACCCATAGATATATAGTTTGATGACTTTAGAGACTGTAGATGTTAGCACGCTTTTTGGTGCAAAGCGGATCCAACGACGGACATCATTTTGACCCAAAATTATCGTTTTGCCCTTGTGTCCAGAATTAGACTTGTGGATAGGCTATCCTAGCTAATTTGACTATTCTGAACATATTGATAATATTTATTTCAGCCTTCGGAGTCTTTTGTTAGAGTTTGACTTTTGCGGCTCGTCGATTGACTGGATAGTGTTGGTTCTACGTGCTACCACCAGGCAAGTATACCTTACCAAACTTGTACAGTATTTATATATTTTCCTTCCTATTGTATTTCTTTTCATATTATCACATGCTTCTTATATTCCACTTGGGTTATCATCTACTGCCTTTCTTGTTTTATAGATTTACGTGCACGTATAGGATATTAGTTATTTTTATTGATTATTTATTGGTCTTCCTAGTGTTCGTCGTATCTTGTGATAGAGTTGCCAGTTATGCCATGTTTCCTTGATTGATTTGACCTGGTCGTAATTGATGGACTTAGACTTGTCTTGAGTATGACTTGACCTGACTTGACCATTCTCAATTTAGAGTATCTTGCATTATACTACAATTGAGATATACTATATATTGGGAGTATCTTGTATTGTACTACAGTCTATAGGATTTTACATGACCTTTATATTCCTTTAGGGGATGAGGTTGGTACTAAGATTGGCTACTTGACCATTCTCGATTGGGAGTATCTTGCATTGTACTACAATTGAGATATATTATAGATTGGGAGTATCTTACATTGTACTACAGTCTATAGGAGTTATGCGATTGATTGTTAGCCAAGCCTAGTATTACATTTCCTTATGACATGTCACTTCTTGGATGTTCTTATTGTACTGTCCTTATCCTTCATACATGTTGTTTACTGTCATAGTAGTAGGCATGTTTTATGTATTTTGCTAGTCCACTGAGGACCTGATGATCTCTTCAGGTAGTTGATTGCACGGAGTTAGTTAGCTGATCATGATGGTAGTTGATTACTTCAGATTCAGGTTTCTTTCGTGATTATATATTTACATCCATTATTTGTACTCTTCTTATTAGCCTAGTTTTATAGACTCATGCTATTTCTATGGAGTCTAATCGGACATATATGCTAGTGGGCTGCAGACCCAAAACTATAATGTTTGTTCTTGTTTTATATTCTTCTTGTGGATTGAGATATAGTTTAATTTGCCATATTAGACATGATACCCTATTCTGGACAGCGTATACGTATTCGAGTTGGACTAGAATTCTCTTGATACGTAGCTGGCTTGCACACGTGCTCCATCCCGAAAAGTGGGTGCGGGTTGTGACAAGAATTCATGAGCCAAGAGGTAAGAGTCTATAGTAAGTGCAGGAACCTTGCTATAGGATACGATTAAGTAAAGGTCTAAAATCTTTAAGTCGTGAGGACTAGTGGGTGCGGGATTGGTGTTTGGGTGTTGTGTTGGAGGCATGTATTTACTTGGGTGGAATGCATACATCATAGGTGTGATGCATCTTGCATGGATCATGGATGTTCAATTTAGTTAAGAAAATGGGTCGATATTTTATAGTTAAGATGAATTAGAACAAATGATCATCTATGGTTTATTCTAAGGAAAATTGTGTCATTCATGTGGTGTAATTGAAATAGAACACATGAAGGTGTGTTTGTGGGGGACATGTATGTCACACGTGTAGCTTGATTGGTCTAGTTCGTGAGTGTGAAATTTGTTGGAAAGAAAATGCTAGTGTTGCGCTTCAAATGTCAATTTCATGGTAAAGGTCATTAGGTGATACGGATTGGAGTGGGCGCTATGAACCACTGTTTATTAGTTCAATTAGAGCCAATCTATCTCAATCATTTGCTAGCTCAAGAACCCTACGTTCTAGAGAGGCTTGGAATCTATGCACCTCGAAAATATTATTCTCGACTTAAACAAAGACACGATTCTAGGATAGAATGTATTTGAAGAATTCAAGGTTGCGATCTTTTACCGCGGTTATTTAACGCACGAGTAAGGGATATAAAATACAATACGAAGATCGTGTCACAACCTTCAACCAAATGGAAGGACAGTTATGAATGGCATCCCATTCTAAGAGATAGAGTACACTAAGTTCAAGGTTCTACCAACTTACATAAATTAGTTAATCGTGGAAAGCACATTAATAGGACTTCTAAGAAGATCAAATTTCAAGGTAATGTATGAAAATATGAGGTACTTCGGATCGTAGTCACGGACCCTATAGGAAGTCTAGGTATTACTTATTCAATATTATCCATATATTGACTATGTTTCATCAAGACAGTAGGAGAGGTCTTGGTCAAGCATAACCAGAAACAAGTTGGTACTAATGGATTCCATTCATCTCATAACATGAGTTACGAAGAGATACTGTTAAGTAATTTATGGAAGGAGGACTAATGGGCCATGAGATAGGAACTACATAATAGGTGTAAGGACCAATTTCATCAAGTTTGGTTTTATAGTCCAAATATGGCGATAGGCATTGATGGGTTTTAATGGGTTCTCGAATTGGACATCAATCTTTGATTGAATAAGACTTGGTTTTAATCTATATTGGCTGGACAAGATCCACAAAATCAATCTAGACCATTCCTATTAGGTTAGGTAACCTAGAGTAGGTTCAAACTCAAGTTGTTGGGCTATTTGTCAGTCGAGTTGGTTAACTATGTTCTTTATGCCCAAAAATGTGCCTTCTGTGACTTTTGTGTTTAAGTAGCACAAGGGGTCTCTATTTGATTCTGAAGATCAAAATCATATATTGGGTCAAAAAATTTGAGTCGAGGTTGGATCTCTAATTGAAGTCGGGAAGTACGTCGGTATTGCGGTAAGGGTTATAGCTAGTCCTTTTTGACCTGAAAGTCGTATCATAAAAATAGAGTACAAGGGAACGTGTTTGAGTGGGACATGTTACGCCTAGATAAAGGTGGGCTCGTCTAAGTCTTGTATATGAAATTTGTTGCAAGGTAATATTTGGTCTCGTGCTCTGAATATCAATGTCACGGTCGGGGACCCCAAATGATCTAAATAGAATGTAGGTGTCCCTGAGGCACTAATTTGTCATCCTAATCTAAACCAACTTATCATAATCAATCGGTAGTATTAGTAAATCCTAAAATTTAGAAAGTCTTATAATCTATTCACTACAGAAACTAAGTTACGGTTTTAGGATTAATGGGGTTAGAAAGATTTCAAAGTCGTGATATCGTACCTTAAATTTTAATTATAAAAGGATAATACAAGATGTAATAGATAAATTGATACGGTAGGTATGAATCAAGTTAGAAGATAGTTTCTCCGGTTTTGAATAGATGAAAAACAATTATATATAGCTTTCATGGCCATAGGTGGTATGGCGAACTAAGGAAAACATTATGTGTTTATCTTCCCTCGAATACGAGCATTTGTTCTTTCGAAATAAGTAAAGGAAAAAACAATAAGGAGTTCAAGGGAGTGGGGATCGAATGCAAATACGAGGTTCCAAGGACGATTGAATAATTCAAAGAGAGTTGTCAAGGTAGTTGCAGATGAGATGCTGGAGACATCTATATCTCAATCCATGTAGGATAATCATATGAAGAGCGAACCAAGTGCACTAAGGTTGATCAGACCATAATACACCGATTCTAATTAGACAATATGTTAGTGGGCGTCCCCAATAAACACATGTCCTGAACAAGCTCGATAAAGAATAAACTTGCAAAAACTAGGCTATAATGGCGGCGTTAGTCAAGATAGTCAAAAATACAAGTACTCGAGATCTATGATTGAAAGAATGCACAAGTAGTTTAAGTTTCTTAGAAATCTAAGTCTTATCCGATGTTCATGCCTATACAGGTGTTCTACTATCTCTTGTCTAAAGCTTGCTCGACCAAATGGGATATGAATCTCTAAGCTCTATTGTCTAGGTAATCCAATTCGTTTCCTCTTTAATGAGTCATAAAGACAATGTGATGCTAGGTTGTCTGGCATACTACCCAACTTAAAAGAGTTCAAGTAGTAGGGTGATTGAGCAATATAATACGTATTCCTAGTATGAGTCATCTACCTAACCTTTTTATCAACATAAAGGAAAAGGATAAGATTTATGGTAGAAAGGGAATCAAGCAAGATACAAATTTAAGACAATCAAACGAGAGTTCGAAAATGAATTCAAGGGAGAAGATCAAGTATGTGGATAAGATCCTAAACTCTAATCCTATATGCAGGCCCGCTCGGTATAGTAACGTAACCAAAATGGCAAACTCGACCTGCATGGGCCACTACAAAAATATGTAACGCTCCAGTCCCAAAATACATAAGACTAGGAATATAGACATGCCAGCCGTATAATAAATATATGTAAGCTGTAAAATGCAATAAACTATGACAACTAATCTCATCCACAAATAAGAGAATAAATATATAAAATAAACTTTAAATTTTCTTTTATACAAGTCGTTGGTGGAGATAAATCCACTACCAACCATTTTAAATGAGAAATAGAATGCAAGAAAAGAATTTATAAAAATAGCAATGGACGATCCAAGACCAATACTCCTCGATAAAAAGGGAAGACCATGATCTTGGCTAGAGCACCTACGAAAAGTCATAAAAGCACACAACTGGAGAAATCACCAGGTCCTCAGAGGGACGTAACAAGATACAGAATGAATATGCCATATAAACTGTATATAAAATATGTCACAAGTCATAAGTCAAGTAAAAATGTCTAAATTGTAACACGGCACAATATTCCATCATCAAAATAGTAGACTACCCCTATAACCAAGCAAGGACAAGGGATAGCACAATATTCCATGATACGACATTGTCCCATGCCACTATTGGAACGGGGGTGACATAACATCAACAAATGTCATCTAACCATTCTATTATATTCATGCAGTTAAGAACAAACCTTCGACGCATGGGCCCTCGGGCTGTAATAGGATTGGTATGGCCCCCTCTTGGGTGCCAGGGAACTCAAAACATGACATTTCCATGAACATCAGAGGCCAGCATGTACATGATAAAGGGGTAAGCAAGACCGTATCTCCAGTGGAGCTTCTGGTTCAAAGGGTAGAGTAACAGTAGCCCATACGATATGGAAATGTTCTTCCCACAGCATGCACCTATCTAAGTCGTACCCACGACCATATACATCTATTAACTGTCATGTCTCCTAGCATACCTCTATTAGCAGTTAGACCTAACGCATGCGCACGGATGATCAACCAACACGTAAGTACCTCTACATGCTACTCATCTGACACATATCTCATGGTACAACTGTGTCCAGGTTTATGAGTACACTACAAACGGTAGTCCCTTAATTTCTAGGTCCATGAATAAATTAAAAGTCAAGCAGGAAAAATAAGACTAGCATACTGAAGGCAAGTAAGTAAATCATGAATTGTATCAAGGATACTACTAAAAGAACTAAAAATAAATAGGCAGTGATATGCAATAACTAAAGAAAATACAGACTAAATATAAGCAAAAAATATGGCAAGGTATCTTGCCTGAGATAGTGTGCAGAAAAGAACGACGTCCAATAGCTCGAACCGTCAGAATAGTGAACCAATGAAAGTCAACTTCCTCGAACGTCCTCGGATGGTAAAACAGACATCACCAATGTTTTTGGAATAAAAGATGTCTATAAATGCCTACCAAAAAGTCTAATTCTGGACATAAGGACAAAATTATAATTTTGGATCAAAACGATATCTGTCGTTGGATTCATTTTATACCGAAAAGCGTGCCAGTACCTACGGTCTCTAAAATTATCAAACTATATGTCTACGGATTCGGTTTGATGATACGAACCCAACCGTATGTCCAAAGATGGGTTCTGGTAGACCGTGCATAATTTTGCCCGTTGGATCGGGTCGCAGGCCTGCCAAAAAGGGCGTTCCGGTCGACCTTCTCAGAATTGGACAAAAATTGACATACATGACCAAAAAATAATACGTTCCTAATGGCGTAAGTTTCATCTCAAGATAACAAACGTGCATGATGTTATGGGCTAGTTTGCAAGGGGCCGATACAGGATATCTCGACCGATACACCTCGAGTTCGTCGTGTACGAACAACGAAATCAAGTTCTGTAGAATCTCACTCATCCGTGAAGTCGATACGCACCTTTTGATACTTTTGATTCGTGACCACGTTGCCCGGTTTGTCGGGGCGCCTGCCGTATCGGTGATTTTCCCAAAAAAAATTAGTTTTAAAAATCTAATTTTTCATAAACTTTTAAATCGAATTACTTTACATATAGTGAACGTAAAATTAATCTACAAGAAAGGTTTTAATCTTCTATAAGTTTTTTATAACTCTGTTCAAACAAATTTTGAAAGTTAGCGATATTCTGGTCAAAATTTGACCTCAAACATGGGTGGTCGGGACAGTTTCTGTAATCCAGAAAATTTATTTTTATTTATTTTGGAACTCGTTTTTCGTCGCGCATATCACGTATTAAAATGAATTATTTGATGGGAATTATAGGAGGGTAGGTTGTGGTCGTACCTGTGAAATCGGATTACGAAACGATCGCAAGATGGTGAAGAAATCGCAATGTGAAAATTGGTACGCGGCTGCTACTGCTGCTATTACTTGTGCTACTGCTCTGCGGCTACTGCTGCTGTTGTGTGCGCAGCACCGTCGCATATTTGGCCGACGCGGTGGTGGCACGACGCCGGTCCTGCCGTGCTGTCAGGGGTGCGCGGGTGGGGTCATCATCGCTAGGATTAGGGTTTTGTTTGTTTGTTTCTTTCTTCTTCTTTTTTCTTTTTTTTTCTCTGGTCATACAGGGTTGGTTCTTAAGGGGGAAGGCTCGGGTCGGGGCTCGGGGACCCTGTTCACGCAGGGGAACAGTGGTGGGCTTTTGCCTATTTTTTTCTATTTTTTTCTTTTCTTTTATTCTCCTTTTCTTTTCTTTTATAAAACTATATATAGTATTTTACTTAATAAATCAAAATAAATTCAATTTATAACAATAATCAATAAATTCTAATTATAACAATAATAAATAATAATAATTGATTTTAACTATAAGAATAAATTCTAATTATACATAGTATATTTTTTTCCTTTATAAAAGTCTAAAAATAATTTCTACTATAACTAAACATTATATATATAAATATTGTTCATTTTGAGAGCTTGTATAAAATATTTAAAATATTTAATATTTAATAAAAATATTAAACTAGTTTCACCATGTACCAAACTTCTCCATTACAAATGAAAATAACAAACTTACTAATAATAAAAAGTTGGAAAGTTTTGTGGGGTTTTACAATGATTATATATCTATTTATCTATATCATATATTTTTATAAATTCCGAATAAATTATAAGAAATTTCCAACCCTAAAATCGCTTGTCAATATATTTGGTAAAAATAACTTATAAAAAATATTTAAATAATATATACTAGTTAGAAACTCGTAAAATAAATCTCAAGGCTGTTTAAAAATTAGAAAAATACAAAATAATGTTTAAAATTAGAATAATAATAAATAAATAAAATGGGGGTTTACAGCAGATCATCTTTAGCCTGGGACGATGTAGGCGAGAGGCAGATGCTTGGTCTAGAAATGGTTACTCAGACTATCGAGGTGGTCAGATAAGTTAGAGATAATCTTCGAGTTGCCCAAGTTCGTTAGCGCCATTGGACCGATTCTCATCGACGTCCTTTGAGTTTTCTATCAGCAACCACATATTCCTTACGAACTCGTCTACCCGTGGCGTCATTCGATTCGACGTACGGAGAAAGCTTAGTCCTAGGTATATATGGTCGTTTGACATTCTCGAGCGAGTAGGTGATGTGTCCTATCGTCTCACTCTTCCGTCGTCATTATATGAAGTACATAATGTGTTCCATGTATCCCAATTGCGACGATATATCCCGGATCTGAGCTATATCCTTGATCATTCGGAATTGGTGGTTGGTGCCAACCTTTCATATGAGGAAAGGCTCGTATCTATATTGGACCGAAGAGAAAAAGTACTCAAAAACAAGACTATTAGTTTAGTCTGTGTTGCTTGGGGTCATCACTCTTTGGGTGAGTCAACCTGGAAATGTGAGGATGATATCCGATCACAATATCCACACATGTTTGACTCATAAGGTATAATGTATTTCTTATGCCTTATGCTATAAATTCCTTGTTTGTATGAACAATTGCTTGATTGACTGCTAAACAAAGATGGCCTGTGGTTAGTATAGCATGCCCTGACACCTCTAGCCTCTTGATTAAATTTCAATAACAAAATTCTTTTAAGGTGGGTAGGGTTGTCACTCTCGTTTTTTGTTATACGTATTTTCAGTATACGTGTACGGATTTCTGACATTTGTCAGGTGACACGTAGTTAGACTTGTCTTGCTTAGCCTTGGCTTGGTTTAGTCTTGGTTTGTTCTTGGCTAGTCTTGGTTTGGTTCACCTTGGTTCTACATAACATGTTGGCTTGGTTTGGTTCACCTTGGTTCTACATAACATGTTGGTTTGGATTGGTTTGGTTTGGATTGGTTTAATATAACTTGGCTTGGTATTTATACAAACTCCTTCTCTCTCCTCTCATTAATTTTATTAACTCCTCTCCTCTCCTTCTCCATTACTCCTCCCACCAACCTAAGGCAAGTATAACTTGCTCCGTAGAGAACATGATGGTTCTCCATTTTTGATTATTTTATTCTCTTCCTTGCATGATTCTAAGTATCTTCAAAACTTGAAACTTTTGGTTTTGATGATTATATTTTTGTAGATCTAAGTTTTAAGATTTTCTTGTGTTTCCTTGATTTTAATCTCTAAAAACTTGGTATTTCCAAAAACTAGTGGTTCCATGTTGTAGATAATTTGATTTCATGCAGTTTTGATTTTTATTTCGCTTGATTTCGAGTTCGGATGAGGAAGTTATAGCCATGGCAAGTTTTTGGAACTTCCATGGCTGAACTTGCTGTTTGGGGACGACGACCCCCATGCACCCGGGAGGCCATGCGCCATGAAGTCCTAGCAACGCATCCTTTGACTCCGAGCATATCATGCGTGTAGGTTTCCTATGCGCATGTACTATAGACGCAACATGAGTTTATTCCCATGCGCGGATTTGTGCAGGAAATTCCCATGTGCAAATTTGTGCAAAAATTCTCATGCGCAGATTTGTGCAAAAAATTCCTATGCGCCGGATTACCCAGAATTCCCATACGCCATATTATCCAGAATTCTCATGCACCAGATTGCCCAGAATTGCCCATGTGCGAATTTACAAAGGAAATTTCCATGCACCGAATTTCCCCAGAATTGCCCATACGCGGATTTGTACTATTTTTTTGCCTATTTAAGCTGTTTTGTTGCTAGAATCTTGTAAAACTCAAAACATAAAAGTTGTAGATCTTCGTCTTGGCTTCGAGAATCTTTCTGTCTCACTTAAACTGGATTTATATGTGATTTATAGTTTCAATCACCCATGGATGTTCTTGATCTTTCTTGCATGTTTTTCTATACTTGGCCTAAATTGTGACGACCTGACTTGACAACTTGATAATCTTGAGCTAGTGACTTGAACTTGAACATGATAATATGATCTTGTCTTGAAAATCTTGATAGTGGCCTGTCGAGGAACACTCCTGACAAATATTTTTGATCTGACAAGTAAACCTGACATGATATCTATAATCTTTATTATTGTTGCGACATTTATTCCTGTCTTGCTAGTGTAACTCTTGTCTTGACTCCATGGTTAATTTTCTTGATTGTGATTGTACAAGCTACATGTCTTGTCTTGCATCATGCCTAGGACATGGATTCCTGGTTACCACGGTCAGGAATTCATAATGAATCTGACTAAGTTAAACAACTAGATTGATCAAGTAATTCATATAGAGAGATTTTCTAGTTACAGGTGATCTCGTTATCCAAGCCACACATGTGGACTTGTAGATTGCCTTCGAGTAGGGCGCACTTCCAGCACGCTGTCATGTATTTCACTTCTTGTATCCTAAGTACTCAGGTACACAAAAATCTTGATAACTCTTATAATTTTTTCCTGGATATCCTGGATAGTCTGTAAGGCTTGTGACTGCAAAAATATCTCAACTGCATCTTTTTAATAAATAGGTCTGTGATAACCCTAGTTAACTAATTATAGCAAGTCGTAGGACTTGATTGGCCGTGCATGAATGATTGTCTCCTGATTAACATAGGAATTATATTCCAACTCTTGTTCTTCCTGATGTAAGCGAGTATATTCACTTTAACTCTTGTTATTCACGTTATTATTAATATTTTGCTTGTACCAGTTCTTCCATTTTTTATATGCTAGTTTTAGTTCATAAGTGGAGCCTCCCTTGTGGTACTTTCTCTTTCTGGGGTCTGACCCAGCTGGTTTTATATGGCCAAATTTCAGAGTGATACCCGAGGATCTACCTGTCTTCCAACCAGATGGTGAACACCAGGAGTAACCAAGGCAACGAGTGGGTTTCTTATTTTGCTCCCCCTACTGTAACTTATTCTTTTGAGACGTTCAGCCGTCGAGCATGTGTTAGCTCGTGTTGCAACTTTACTTCTGTCTGCCTAAGGACTGTAACATGATTGACAAATCCTAGGTTGATCATGTATGACTTAACTCTTGCTAGTCTTCGCATTTTGTATGACTAGCTTCATGATCATCTGAATATGTAATGTTTGGGATGCCTTACTTTTGTATATCTGATGATCAAATATCTTGCAACATCTATTTGCTTGCTTGAGATTGAGACATTAGGCTTGTGCTTCACCATAAGAGACTGATTGATTGT
Source organism: Iris pallida (assembly GCA_029216955.1). Lineage (NCBI taxonomy): Eukaryota > Viridiplantae > Streptophyta > Magnoliopsida > Asparagales > Iridaceae > Iris > Iris pallida. Next base: position 385,746 of record JANAVB010028400.1, read on the forward strand.
AGATAAATCCTCATGCATCTAGACAGCCGTGACCGTATTGCGAAGTGTATTGCACTCCAATGTACGTAGCTGGCTATGTCTGTCCTCCGCTCTCCAGTATTCTGGTAGTGGGGCGTGAAACATACTACCGTCATGCTAAACATAAGGAAGTTACCACTCATAAATGATCAAAATCTGAAGATGTTGACCCGTTGGGACGTTGACTCGGATCTCCTTGGGCAGAGTTCGCACCGTAACCAAATAAATACAATTTTACAAGGGTCAAACACAACTACAAACCTACACCACAAATCAAAACCAATATATATATATATATATATATATATATATATATATATATATATATATATATATATATATATTAACGAAAAGAATATTTTATTAAAAACTAAAAGGAGCTCCTGAAGAGCTATACAGACAGGTACAGGGCCAATAAGACATAAAAGGGCCCTGTTGAGCAAGGTAATAAAAGCAAAAGTAGAAATTTGAATTTTCGAAATTTCGAAGAACCGAAATTTTGAAAAAGAGCTGTGATTCAAAACATTTCAAAATTTCAAAGAACGAAATTTTACAACGTTTCAAAATTACGAAAACCTATAAACGGGTACACAGCCCAAAAAAAGGGGGTGTGGGCTCTCAGCCCAAGGGGGTTCTCTGCCCGAAGGAGGGGCGCGATGCACGAGGGGGCGCACTGCACGAGGGTGCCTCATGCTTCCCCCAGCGCATCCAAAAGCCGTGGTGCTCCGACGGGGGAGGCCGGGAGGGGGACGGGGGCTCCGGCGCGGGAGCCAGCCTGGAGTGGAGGGGGGCTGACCCGAAGAGGGGGGACGGGGGGTGGGGACGAAGCGTCCACGGCCGCCGGAGGGGCCGGGCTAGGGGGAGGCCGAGGTGGAAACGGTGGCACCGGGGGGGAGGCCAGCCCAGAGGGGAGGGGGGTTGACCCGAAGAGGGAACCGTGGGGCGCGAAGTGCCTTCGACCGTCGGATGAGCCGAGCATTCCGACTATCGGGAGAAAGGGAAGGAAGGAAAGGTGTAACACCCATATTCTGAATATGTATTTTGTCAAGCTTGCATGTATTTCAGATCTGTATTTATTTTCTTGGATTTTGGCATGTACTTGTAATTGGCTTGACTTGCAGATTTTGGTTCTCGTAACTGGGTTTTACCTGGCTTGGTTTATTTTGTGGAGGAGAATTGGTTTGGTTTGGTTTGGTTTGGTTTAACATGCATGGAACACTTTAACCTATACTCCACCCTCAACACAACACAACCCACCCTTATAATATCTCCACCAACCTTCTCTCTCTTCATTATTCTCTCATTTATTTCTCCATCTTCTTCTTCCTTCCTCTACACAACACCAACACCCCTTAGGCAAGTGCATCTTGCTTCATGGAGGAACCCAAATTTTATTGTTCCATTCTCTTCTTTACAACATTTTAACTTACTTTAGTACTTGACATTTTCTCTTTTCATGGCTAAATTCTTGTAGATCTAAGTTTAAATTATTTTCAAAAATCTTGGGTTTTGATCCACTAAACCTTGTTATTTTCGAGTTTTGATGGTTCCATGTTGTTGAGAATTTTATTCTACCCAATTTTGACCTTTGAAAAGTTGGATTTGGACTTGTTTTGACCAAGTTATGGACTTTTGAAGCTTTGGATTCAAACCATGGAGTTCTTGCTGATTTGGAGAAGACAGTAAGCAGTGCACGAGCTTTTTAGCTTGTGCCACTGAGCTGCACGTACTCTTTAGCGCAGCGCAGTCGACCCCATACGCTGCCTTTTGGGAGCGTATGACTCGCATACGCTCGCTTGCTTGACAAGGAGTCGTATGGACCCCATACGCTGCCTTTTGAGAGCGTATGACTCGCATACGCTCGCTTGCTTGACAAGGAGTCGTATCGACCCCATACGCTGCCTTTTGGGAGCGTATGACTCTCATACGCTCGCTTGCTTGACAATGAGTCGTATGGACCCCATACGCTGCCTTTTGGAAGCGTATGACTTGAGCGTAGCCAGACCTGAGCGTAGCTTGACCTGAGCGTAGCCTGATTACCCTGGATCTTCTATAGCCCTGTATATTTATATTTTATTAGATATTTTACGTCCATTTTATATCCTTATGCCTTTTTTTTTATGAACTTGATAATCCCGAATTTATTTATTATGTTTGGAATGATAATTGAACGTGGCTTGATAGTGGCCCGCCGTGGTGCACTCTTGACTTGATAACTTGACCTGATAACTTGACCTGCTAATTCATGACACGACAGTGACCCGTAGTAGTGCACTCTTGACAAGTAATTTGACATGATAATTCTTGATGGTGGTCCGTCGTGACGCACCCTTGCCTTGATAAATAATCTTGATAAGTAACATGACACGATGGTGACCCGTCGTGGTGCACCCTTGACAAGTAATCTTGACACGATAACCTTGATACGCTGTTGCGACGGCTAACTTGACATGCTAAGTAAATTCTTGACACCGTGGGTGATTGTATTGAATGTGCTTGTGTAAGCAACCAGTCTTGTCTCGCATCATGTCTAGGACATGAATCCCTGGTTTCCCACGGTCAGGGATTCATACTGAATCTGGCTAGGTTAATGACTAGATTGATCAAATAGTTCATGGAGAATTTTCCAGTTACCTGTTGCCCCTTTGGTCCCGGCCTTATATATATATATACACGGGATTTGTTGCTATCCGTCGAGATGAGCTCACTTCCAGCCCGCCGTCGAGTGTGGTACCTTAGGACACATGTATCTTACTACAGTGTGTCTGCTATATCCTGCTATCTTTTTCCTTTCTTGCTCGGATCACTCAGGTAGTAACAAACAGGTAACCGGACTTGGGATTCTCATTGCATCTTGCTAGTAACTAGGCCTGTGATAACCCTAGTTAGTTAAAGTAGCAAGCCGTAATTATTGTTTGGCCGTGATTGATTGGATGGAGTCTAGTCCAGCTTTGTCTCGTCCTGATCCTGTACAATTTCTGGCAGGACATGATTACTCGTGCTTTATCTTAATTCTATATCATGAATAATTGTATGACCATATTTCTTATATTTACCTTGCCGATAAATGGTGGAAGAAACCAAGTTCTGTTCAGACGAAGGGTTACAACCTCGGTCTTTGTTTGGTTTACGGGTTGTAACCTGGTTATCTGAATAGTCCCATGGTTATCTCATCGTATATCATCCTGTCATGCTTTATCATATGTTCTATCTTTTATTGATTATGTACAAGTTGTCTTTTATATTCACCTGTCATGCTTTTTCTAATTACTGTCCCTTATTATGTAATTATATTCTTGTGCTAATTGCTGGTTTTAGTTCTTAAGTGAAGCTTCCTTTGTGGCACTTGCTCTTTCTGGGGTCTGACCCAGCTGGTTTTGTATGGCCAGATACCGGGGCAGCAGCAAGGGATCTACCTGCTTTTCAGCCAGATGGTGACCACTAGAGGGAATCCTGGCAACGAGTGGGTTTCTTTTGTTCTTCCACTGTAATTGTACATTATTCTTTTGAGGCGTTTAGCCGCCGAACAAGTGTTAGCTCGTGTATATTTTACTTACTGTCTGCCTACGGGCTGTAACATGATTGGCAACTCGAGGTTGATCATGTATGACTTAACTCTTGCTAGTCCTTACATTTTGTACGACTAGCTTCATGATCATCTGGATATGTAATGTTTGGGACGCCTTACAATTGTATATTTGGTGGTCTGATATCATGTAACTATTACTAGTTGGTTGAGATTGAGACAATAGGATAAGTTATGACCTTAAGAGACTGATGGCTTGTAGATAAACCCTCACATATCTAGACAGCCGTGACCGTATGTGTGTGTATATATTTGGTGGTCTGATATCTTGCTATTGCCAGGAGCAGCAGGTGGACGAGGGAGAAGATTGTCTCTGGCCCATCGTTCACAGAACAGATGAGATTCGCCAGATCCCAACTGCAGATGGTATATGTGTGTGTGTGTGTGTGTGTGTGTGTGTATATATATATATATATATATATATATATATATATACACACACATACGGTGATTGGAATGGAAAGGAAAGGAAAGGAAATTGATTCCTTGGTATTTCCTTTCCTTTAGGAAATTATAATTCCTATAAACTTTTCTTTCCGGTGTTTGGAAAGATCGGGATTATAGCCGGAATATACCTTTAATTTCCATTATAGTGTTTGGTGTTTGTAAGGAAAGGAAACAAAATCAAGTCAATTTTCCAAAAATACCCTCGTGCTAATAAAAATAATTATTACTTAGAAATACTTTTGTCTAAAAGATATTATGGATAAAAATGGTAAATAATATTATGAACATGGATATTTTGGTCAAAACTTTTTGTAATAAATGCGGAAAAGTTGGAGGGAAAGTGATTCCTTAGATAAATGGGAGGAACCACTTTCCCCCTATTTTCCTACCTCTTGGGAATTATTTTTCCTTTCCAACAACTTTCCTTTGGCTCCCAAACATAGGAAAGGAATCACTTTCCTTTTCCAAGCTCAAATTCCGGTAACCAAACGAGGCCTTAAGGTATTCCCCCTCAAAATATTAGACCCCCAATTTTAAACGAACAATAATAATTTTGAGGCCCCCATCAAAATATTAAATCCCAACCACTACTGGATGTGAATTTTATTTGGATTCCCCATAAAATCCCACTCTCAATAATGCTCATCCACAACCATTATGAGGTCCCCATCAAAATATTAAATCCCAACCATCAAAATATTAAATCCCCATCTTTGGATTCCCCATAAAATCCCACTCCCAATAATGCTCTTCCCCATAAAACCCCACTCCCAATAATGCTCTTCCCCATAAAACCCCACAACCGTTGATTCACCAAGATTAAATCCCAACCACTCTTTATCTTGGCACAGTCAGCCCTAGGATTCAAAAACCTTTGTGTTTTGTATAAGATATATATATATATATATATATATATATATATATATATATATATATATATATATATATATATATATATATATATATATATTTTATATATATATATATATATATATATATATATATATATATATATATATATATATATATATTTTATATATATGTATATATATATATATAATAGGAAAACTTAGATGGTGAAACTTTTGAGTTCCGAAAATACCCTTACATACTTATACTAATTAAAAATAGTTTATTAATTTTAATAAGGACAACTTAGTAATTAGGAAGACTATCCTTTGGTCTTCCTAAAGAGTCTTCCTAAGTTAATTAAAAGAATATTAAAATACGTGCAAGGCACGTGCACTAGTATATATATATATATATATATATATATATATATATATATATATATATATATATATATATATATATATATATAAATATATATATATATATATATATATATATATATATATATATATATATATATATATAATTGTATTTATTTGGATTTAATTATCTTTTTTATATTATGTTATTTGATCTACACTTTTGACTGTCTTTTGTTTATCTAAAAAAAATGTTGCGAAAAAAACTACTATAAATCATAGGCTGACCTATTATGCAAAAAGTTCGTTAAAACCAAATTAATCATTAGCCCGGACTAGTATGCAAAAACTGAATTAACCAAAAACCAAACCATTTTGGTTAGTTTCGATTCGGTTTGGTTTTACAAAATTACGGTTCGGCTCGATTTAGTTTTCAATAAAACAATTCAATTAAAGTTTAGTTTTTATAAATTTCGATTCCATAATTGAACCCACCAAATGTTCACCCATATGCCTTATTTATAAGTTTGAGGGGTTAAATATGGCCAAAAAATAAATATATATCTTGTATCTCATCCACTTGAATCTCAAGTATCTCAGATAGAGATTCCCTCACATATAAATCCTACCATGCAATCTCGAATTTGTAAGATACCATAAAACAATTCTTTTTTGTTCACTCACAAAAGTGTATATATATATATATATATATATATATATATATATATATATATATATATATATATATATATATATATATATATTTATATTTATATTTATATTTATATTTATATTTATATTTATATAATCTTATAGTCCATCCTTAATCTTTAATAAGAATATCTTACCGGTAAAAATATGATGTACCAATTTGACAATTAGCATAGCTAAGAAATATAATTTAAATACAATTTTACAAAAAAAAAAGAAAACAAACATAGAAGAAAGTAATCTCAGTTGCGAGCTAAACATTGTGTCACGACCTGTACCCAGTGTAAGGGCACGAGACCGTAGGTACGTCCAGCCTACGCCGCAGTGTCGGCGGTAGAACGCTGTCCTTGGTCTCAAACATCACACAGTATTAATCAACCTATCCAGAATATACTCTCCAATCGGAGGACATCTTAGAAGATATAACTCAATCACAAAAACTAGGGGTAGATAAACAGTACGATAAAATATACATGAAATCACAGAATGAGATACAACCAAAAATAAAATAGGTTGAAGGAACACAGTATTTAATACAACCAGATTCAAATAGTTTAATTGTTAACAACTTCAAACAAAGTACAACTCAAATATAAACCATAACTACAAGACACAACCCAACAAATCTAGCAGTCTACTCCAAGCACTACTGGTGTCCTCTAGGCTAGCTGTGATCCTCCAAGTTATATGTAAAATTTTGTCAACGGGTCCAATCAGGACAGGAACAAGCACATATCTCCAAAATAGATCCAAAATATGGCAGAAAATATAGAAAAAGTAGTAGAATAAAATACATGACGTGCTATAAAAAAGTATGAGAAATACAGGAGATATGGATAAGTAAATTTAATCATGAAATATAGTAAGAAACTATGAACTATACTAAATATAGGTGTTTAGAGCACAAGATGATCATGTGATTGGCATAAGTTTGCACATGATGTATACTACAAGTCTCCATTATACGTGAAGGTATAATAGACATGCACACGAGTTACACTAGAGGGGTTTTAATCACATGACCACTTCTACTCCCCCGCCCCGATCAATACACAAGGATCCGATCAAGTTATGTTACGTACACGATAGTTAGTTTTACACAAGAAACACATGTGAGCACACGAGAGTACATAGGAGCACACGACTTGTACACAAATAATACAAATACAAGGAGTACATGATGCATATAGTAAAGTACATGAACATAAAATACCCGATGTATCCGCTGAGGGGATAACATTGCACGACAAGATTCATAGAGTACTGGTCCGTGAGAACATGTCAGCATCAAGTAAAGTATTCTAAAGCAGGCAATATAGATACTATAATGAATGAAAATGATCAGAGAATGTACTCGCCTGATAACCTGAGCAACTGATATGTATAGATGTCTAAACTAGAGTAACTGAGTCCTATTTAGAGCAACACAGGTTACAATATGTTTAAAATGTAATAATTGAAGTTTACAATACAATCTACATGATTCTAGGTCAATTTAGGTCAAAGTCAACTCTTTGTCAACTCTGGTCAACCTTCTAGTCAAACTAGGTCAACATCTAAGCTAACTTGGTCAACTATTTAGGGTTAGTCAAACTCTAGTCTACAAGGTCACATAGGCTTCAAGAGTCCATTTCTAGGCCATATTAGTCTAACATCTATACATATACTCTAACATATGTATATATATTACCCACATGATAACTCATATCACATACAACTAATACCCCCAACTTAATATCATGCAACACTATAAACATATATACTAGCAAGACCCTACATTACCCAAGCCTATATACATATATATATCTAACAAACAAAATAGACCAACATCTATATATACATATATATCATGTATCCCCAAACACATACATATATCTATTTAGGCCTAACAATAACATGCACATTCCAGTCCCACATATATATAATAGCCTACAAGACAATTGAACTCTCTAATATACTCATAATACTTACCTCACCCTATATGATACTAATATATATGTGAAGGTAAGCCTTCACATAACCACTCCCAAATATATACACTTAACCCTCAACTATATAACCTATATACCTATATATATACCACATATGACTGACACAAACCCTTTTCTCACCCTCTAAATCCTAATATCAGATACTAAAAGGAACTCTAACATGACTCCTAAACATGAGGCTACTTATATTAACTGAACCACTTCTAGATACTTACAACTCACTCCATATCACTCTCAACTCCTCTAAACTGGTACTCAACTAACCACATCATATATCACAGGTATTAACCCACACATACTCACACAATACATCTCTCAACTACTCACACCCATGGCCAAAATGGCCATAGCCCTGCTGTTGCTGCTACTATCAATGCATTCTGCTGCACTGCAACACATTGCTAAGCAATGCTAGGTCAAAGCAACCCAACTTCCTCGATCCTAGCCCTCAAATCTAACTGGACTCACACAAGATTTCACAGCCACCTGGGACACTCAGGAACCCACACGACTGAAACCAACTCTCCTAATTCATAACCATAACCCATATGTAGCTTATATATAAGTAGGTAAGCCCAACCCCATATCTATCCACTCAAGAAAACTGAACCAAACTCACACATCTCTGGATAACATCAGGTATATAGATCAATCTATACTCATCAATATCCATTCATATATGTATATAACTTACCAATCACAGATTACAAAACCCAAATGCATTCAAAACTCAACTGCATCATAAGGGGGGTCTGGTCTGCACAGGCCAGGGGTATCTATGTGTGTGTCACATGGTGAGTGTCACAGCAGCCAAAGAGTCAATAGTATTAAATAGAGGGATGCAGGACCATGATGTGCAAGTAAATGCAATATATGAGGCAAGGGATTAATGATGCAGTAGATTATTTGAAATGCAGCGTTATGCAATATGGGTTGCAGAACATGAATATAAGGGTTATCTGTAATATGCAAGGGTCAATAGTACAGTATAGGACATCAATGTTGCAGGATATCTTGATGATTGCAAGCATGTTAATGTATTTAATGTAATGCAAGGCAAGCCAACATGTTATGGCTAAATTATAGCAGGACAATAAGGGTAGTATAGTGAAGGTTCTTAACATGTACGGATATGAAATTGGTCATGTAATGTATATACATGAATGTGACTTTAGAGCAGTGGCTCATGACACATGCAAATAAAGGTATGGAGTGGTAATTTTGTGAGCAAAGAGTGCATCAGACGAGAGTGCAATGTGTCAATTACCTGTGTATCAAAGTATCAACCAGTATGTCAAGAGCATGTGCATCAATATGTGTCAACTGGTAAGATGTGAACATGTGCGTGTGGGTGTCTAGCATGTATCAGATTGTCAAAGGGTCTACATAGCTAAGTGTATGCAGACATCTGTGTACATACAGGTATTTCAAATTACTCGAAATAACTGACCCATACCAACATATCAGATATCGAACTTACATCTAAAACTTATACATATCATGACACCTATATACAATCTCAGGGATCTATATGTATCAGAGTTATTTGTGTCATAGTGTCGAGTGGTGTCAGGTAATAAAGAGTGCAGCAATGTGTATCAGAGTATATGAGTGTCAAATAGTGTTCATGTGTCAACAAGTATCAGTGTCCTACATGTGTCATAGAGGGTATCAGACATTCAGACAAGTGTCAAAATAGTGTATATGACATGGTATCAGAATGTATCAGAGAATGTGTGTGTGACAGGGTGTCGAGCAATAAATGTGGGTGTTTGTATGGCAATTCATATGAACTACTATGTCATTTGGTGAGTGTCTAGCATGCATTAGGGTGTCAATTAGAGTGTCCAAACTAGTGTGTCTAACCTGTGTCAAAACAAATATCAGACCTATTAGAGTGTTCAAGTGACACAGTATACAATGATGTGTGTCGATCAAGTGTGTGTGTCATCATATGACAGTGGGGTGTCAGGACAAGGTAACATGTTAACAGGTATCTAAGTGTCAAACATGTGTCCATGTGTGTCAATGAACGTGTCCAAGCAAGGTGTCAATTGAGACAATAATGAACCAGTGTGTGTGGGACTTGACCGAAATCTGTGACTTGAATATCTTATCGAACACAACACCAATCCAACCCAAACTTCGTAGGTGGAGTATCAGTAATTGCCCATACCAACTGGTGACACCCAAAATCGTGTCATGTCTAGTGAGTTTGGACACGGCAGTAGCAGGACAGTACAGTGTGGTGTGTACGTGTGTCCATGTGTCCGTTTAGACACAGTAAACCCTACCAAAATCAACTCAGTCATGGACTAATGCAAACCACACAAAACCAGCTATCCAAAAGTATAATTAGTTCTGAAATTGGTGAACAAAACATCCTATAGGGCATTTCATCGAACAATTGAGACACGTATCCGATATTCTTACGATACGCACCCCAAATGGATTCGAATTCAAACCAAACTTAGCCTAATGCTAGGGGGACCCTAAATGAATCCATCTATAGAAAGAAAACAGAAATCTAATAGGTTTAGAGATCATTACCAATTGAGAGTTGGAATATTAATGAAAATCCTCTTGCAAAGTTCTTCCACCAAATCCAATGGTCAAATTGCTCCAAATCCTTCCTAGCTAGCCAGTAGAGACCTCCTCTCCTCAAGATAAAGATAATGCAATTGGTTTGGATGAATTTGGAGGTAATTTGAGAAAAGGGGCAAATTTGGAGAAGAACACAAGTAGGGTTAGGATTTCAATGAAAGAGAGAAGAAAGGGGTTAATGATGAGTTATATAGGGTGAGGGGGCTGCTCTTGGCTGGTCACATGGTTGGGCTAGGGTTTAGGTCAAGTTACATTAGCCTAAAGGCCTTTCTAACTTATAAAATCAAGCCCCTCTACTAAAGGCCCAAACTAACATCTTGTTTCTATTCATTAATTAGGATCTAAGTGATTTCTAGCTAGATTAGAGTCTAATTACTAATCTAATTACATTAGCCAGGTCTCCATGGTCATGGTTAGCCTCTAGGCTAAGTTGTTCTAAGGTTTCACTAGCAAATGATAAAATCACAATACATCAAATTAAATAATATTAAAATAATCAAAATTTACCAATTTATTATTAACATGGTTTAAATCCATTTTTTTAATAACTAACATTATCAATTTTACAAAAGTTCAAAATTATTCTCATTTTAGAAAAGTGGTAGTTACACATTGTTCTATATTTAATATTTAACACACCAAAAGTGGTTACAAGAAAAAGTACATAATTATTCTACTGCTTCTCTACGTAAGTTTAAACTGCATATGGCATTGAACTAATAAGAAATACAAATTTATATTATAAAATTGAATAAATATTTTTCAAATGCTTTTATGTTTTTGTCTACTATTTTCCTTTCCTTTTATTTTCTCTTATAATTAATAAGTGAGCCCGTCCATCTTATCTCACCATGTCATATTATCTGTCAAGGCATCAACCCATAGCTAGCCAACTAAAATATCTTAGACATGTACCTATCTCTATTGAATGAATACAATTATAAAATTAATTTCGTAGGTATTTCTAAAAAAAGCACTTGTATTAAAATTTTCAAGCATTTATTCAAACACACTTTTATTTTATTTTTTCAAACATGTTATCACTAATCTGTTAGAAATTCTTTGTCTTTTTTTTTGTAGTGAAATATGCAACAAAATAAAATTTAAAGTAAAATTACCGGCCTCCGGGGAAGTCGTGCACGTAGCACTACCCTAAAAGTTAATCTGGGTCTATGTGCAGACTTTGTCCGAATGCTCCTAGTGGTAAAATCTTTGCTCTACCGAAATCTTCTTATCGCACACGATGCAGAGAGAATGACCCTTGACTTAGCTCTGCCCAGGACAAAAATGAAGAACATGAAGCTTCGAAAAGACGAGATTTTTGACGAAAGTTTTCGTAAAGATTTTCAGTGTGTTAGAAGAAGAGAAAGGACTTGATATATATAGGCTGATTTGGTCATTTGTAATGGCTAGGAATTATGATCAATAAAGTTTAACGTTACAAAGGAACAAAAGAAATCGAATAAACATGGTTCAATAAACCTGGAGCAAAAAAAATTTTAGGGTCTCAGCCCGAACCCGAAGAGAAAATCGAATCAACATTCGGCACCCGCATATGCGGGAACGTACACACCCGTTATGCACGTCGAACCGAACCGAACCGAGCCGGGCTGGACGGCGGCATGCACGTGTGGTCCATAAAGCTCTCACACATACTTCAAAGAGGCAACAAGAGGTAAAGAAATATATGCACACTTATCCCAACATCACCAACCGATGTAGGACTAAAGGGATTTGGATTTTGAACAGCAGCAGCAGCACAACAACCCCCCTCCTCCAAAAGCCAAATTCTGAAAAAAGAAAAGATATGAGTAGAAATGATCTAGGCAGGTTTATACTATGCATAAATGAGAGAGACTACAGCCTTGAATCTCACGTAGTGACTATTGTCTTTGTCTGAAGAAGTGCTTGATGGACTATGCCTTTAATCATTCTTCTTAAACCAGATTCAGAAAATAGCACACATAGTATGCTAGAGGTACTTAGGTCTATCGGGTGGCACTTTTAATTAGCCATATACACTTTTACATATTCATGTGAGTTGTCTATGATCGTCCTGTCCTACAGTCGTGATCTTCATGACCTCTCATATAGGTAAGTCCTCAAGGGTTGGTGATAGAAATCAACCATGTATATTATACTTGGACTTATTAAGAGTTAAAACTTACCCTAACCTTATCACATAGGAATACTGTCACCATAGGATGGGGTATCCATGTACACATATACATCCTCTTGGGCATTTATTTTAAGAGAATTTAATCTTATGGTCAGTATTCCATAATAGTCATCTAGTCCAGCTTATTCCTACTAATTGAACCGGCTTCTTGGGATCTCCAGTCAGACTCTGTTGGATTGCCATTGCTGGTAACTAAATTATGGGCTTAACCCTATCCCCCTCGATGATTCTAGGATCAATGTCCTAGGCAGACCCTTCGTCAAGTGGTTTGTGAGGTTCTTTTCTGACTTTATATAGTTAAGAACCACATATTTGCCTAATAGGCTCTTTATCGATTTGAAGCGCAGCTGTAGGTGCCTGTTCATCTTAGCATTCACAGAATCATGCTTTAGTAGTTCTATAACAGATTTGTTATCACAGTTTATAGAAATTACAGGAACAAGACTAACATAAATAGGTATATGCATAATAAGATTTCTAAGCCATTCGACTTCTATACAAGTAGTATCCAAAGCTATCATTTCAGAGTCTATTGTACTTCTGGCAATGATAGTTTGTTTACATGATTCCCAGGAGATTGTAGCTCCTGCTATGGTAAAAACATATCAAGTAGTGGATTTTATATCATGTGAATCAGTTACCCAATTTGCATCTCATTAACCTTCTATGATATCAGGATGTCTATTATAATAAAGTTTATAATCTAAAGTTCCCTTAACATATCTAAATACACTGTCCAATATGACTAGTTTGGGTTACTAGTATATCTACTTAGTCTCCTAATAGCAAATACAATATCGGGTCTGGTCCTATTTGTTATGTACATAAGGGACCCTATCATCTGTTAATATCTGTGTTGTTCTAAAGATGATCCTTCATTCTTCTTTAGAATAATATTACTGACATAAGGAGTAAGGGCAGATTTTTTGTCAAAATACTCAAACTTTTTTAGCATTTTCGTAATTGAATGTGCCAAGGATAGAGTATAGCCCTCTTTACATTTGGATACTTGCATTCCTAGGATCAAGTTGGCTTCGTCTAAATCTTTCATGTCAAACTGGTTAGATAAATAATTTTTAGTATCATTTATCAATTCTAGTAAAGATCCTAGAATAAGGATATCATCAACATACAAGCATAAGATGACACAACTTCCATTTCTATTTTTAGAATATAAACATTTGTCATATTCATTTGGCACAAAACTAAATTCTAAAATGACTTTATCAAATTTGTTGTGCTATTACTTTGGAGCTTGCTTTAGGCCATAAAGTGATGTTGCTAATCTACAAACCTTCTTTTCTTGACCTTTAGCAATGAAAACTTTAGGTTGCTCCATATATATTCCTTCTTCTAAATCTCTATTTAGAAATTTTGTCTTTACATCCATTTGATGGGTCAACATATCATGAATGGAAGCTAAGGCTAGAAGGGTTCTAATAGAAGTGATCCTAGCTACAGGCGAGTAGGTATCAAAGTAGTCTAATCCCTTTTTTGGGTAAAACCTTTGGCTACTAATCTAGCCTTGTATTTCTCTATGATACCATCGGCTCTAAGTTTTATATTAAAGATCCACTTACAACATATGGGTTTACTACCTAAAGGTAGGTCTGCTAAAAACCAAGTACTATTCTTTATAATGAAGTTGTACTCATTGTTAATAGCTTCTTTTCGTAAAGGAACATCAGGAGAAGATATGGCTTCTTCATAAGTTGAGGGATCACCCACTATAAATATGTGAAGAATCCTTCTCCTAAATTCTTTTCAATCCTTTCTCTTTTACTCCTACTAGGTTCTACATCTTGTTCTAGTTGAGAACTTGATATTTGAACATGAGAACTAGTAGATGGAGTAAGAGAAGGTTTGGAGAAAGATGAAGAAGTTCTATCCTTAAAAGAAAATAAATTCTTAAAGTAAACCGTATCTCTAGCTTCTATGATTATGTTATTAGAGATTTCATTTACTTCAAAATGAGTTACAAGAAATTTATTGGCATTACTATCTAAGGCATATCCTATGAACACAACATCTACAGTCTTAGGTCCAATCTTCCTCTTTTTGGGTTCAAGAATTCCTACCTTAGCTAGACATTCCCAAACTTTGAGGTAATTAATCCTAGGGGTTTGGCCTTTTCATAACTCATATGGTGTCTTATCATTAGTCATATTGGGTATCATGTGAAGGATATAACATGCTGACAATAAGACTTCTCCCCACAGATTATCAGGGGCACTTGAACTGAGAAGTATTGTATTTATCATGTCTAACAGAGTGTGATTCTTTCTTTCAGCAACTCCATTGGACTGTGGTAAATAAGGAGCAGTTACCTCATGAATAATTCTATGTTCTTCACAGAAGTTAGTCATTTTATTTAAGGTATACTCTCCACCATGATCTGATCTAAGAATCTTAATCTTTCTATCTAACTGGTTCTCAACTTCAGACTTATAGACCTTGAATTTGTCTAGAACTTCATCTTTAGTCTTAAGAAAGTAGGTGTAACAATACTTTGAATGATCATCTATAAAAGTGATAAAGTATTTTCTACCGCATCGGGTTAAAACCCTATTGGAATTATAAACGTTACTATGGATGAGTTCTAGAAGTTCAGAATTCCTTTGGACAGATTTTAAATGTAGTCTTGTATGTTTGGTTTGAACACAAATCTTATTTTGTGTTTATCATCTATGGAAGTCTTAGGAATAAGATCTAAGTTCATCATTCTTTTAAGAGATCCTAAATTCATATGACCTAGTCTGTCATGCCAAACATTAGAGGATCCAACATTTTCAACAACAAAAGAAGGATTTAAAATTTTATTCATAGTACTTAAAATAAAAAGACCATCCTTTACAAATCCTTTTCCTATAAATAAGTCATTTTTGGAAAAAAACTACTTTATTAGCCACCATTACAGTATTGTATCCTGAGGCTACAAGTAGAGACCCGCTAACTAGATTCCTCCTAACCGATAGCACATGAAGCACATCATGAAGAGGTAGAATTTTCCCCAATGTAATCTTTAAATCTATTCTTCATCTTCCTACGATCTTTGCCGTTGAGGCATCTCCTAGGGTCACGTCTCCTCTGTCATGCCCTGCTCCCGTAGGAGCGGTTATCCTCGCTAAGGCGTTATGCCACGTGAGGTTAGGTTGCGCTTATGCAATGCGGATTCCATAACGGCTGATTACAACAGCTTGTAACGGGGTCGTCGCATAGAAGTTCCAAGTAGAAAAGTTGAATAACAAGGCAACATGAGTACAAAAACCAAAATCTAGTCTTTTTTATTGATAATGAATATAAGATTACAAAGGCACAAGGCCAAGATTATAAGTCGTTCAAGCTCACTTTTCTCTTTGTTTACATGTCCTCTGCTCCTTCTCATCTCTCGATACAACATAACGAGCCAGCGGATGCTTCAGATAGGCGATGTCCATATATTATGTTCCGTATAAGTCCAGAATCCATACGATCGTACGCCTCGAGATGCCAAGAAACTCCATGTCTCGATGCATCCAAGCGAGCTCCGCGCTGAACGAGCTTCTACCTGTGCCTGTATATGGAAATTGTGTGGGTGTCAGTACACAACCATACTGGTGGAGTGAGCTCCTTGCCCATCCATACAAAACCAACACGTTTATTTAGTTTGTGCAACATATCCTTTCTATTGTCTTTCTAATCTTGCCTTAGGAATAGTTTTAGGACATAGACGCCCGGTCTATTTTGTGTCTCTAGACTATCATTGTGTCTCGTACTGATAACTTACTTATCATTGTGCCTCTAGACCATTCCCGTGCTTGCAGCATCAAAGTATCGACTCGCGCTTGCATAACGGCCCATACTTAACTTAACTCGAAAGATTCAAATCTAGCTAATGCAACTCTGAGTAAACGACTCCATACTCAATGCTACATCTCGTGCTGAAGTACGTGTCTTTACTTAGCTAAATCTTAGGCTCCATACTAGTGTTGCAACCGTGCATACCCTTTTTGACACAACTCGTATCATGCTTGTACTTTCTTTTATTCGACCGACACCGTGTATACAGATTGCCGCTCAGTATACCAACTTTTCTATATGAAAGGTCATTGGCAGTTTAAGCCGTCTTAGACATGTAGGTGGTGCAACCGAGTCACTTGCAGCTAAGGGTAGCTAGCCCTGCTCAAGTCCTCGAATCACCATGGCGTGTTCTTGCCTAACTACCTTGCTTCCCTCCTAGGTCGATACGGTCCTGTGGTACCAGGCTATCGAATAGAGGGCACAAAACCTTGTACACAAGTTGTCCATGTCCACGCACCTACAAGAACTTCTAGACTTAATGTAAATGCATGGCCTAACCACCACAACTTACTTCCTTTGCTTCACGTCTTTACTTTTCATACTTCTTTTGCAGAGCCCAAACCAGGGTTGCCTCGGCGACTGACCTACAGTCCCGACATCTTTCTCCTCAGCGACCGACCTACAGTCTCGACATATTTTTAGTGTTTCTATTTATTGACGTAACTTATGATTGACTAATTTATAGCCTTCCAGCATAACTTTGAACAAAATGTGTTCTATACGTGCTATAGACCATGGCACACTTATCTTTTAACCAACCGTAGCTCGTGCCTTAAACCAACTTATTTTTTGTGCGACACTATCGTCCAAGTCATACTCTATATGATGATCTTTGAGATCGTGAGACTATATGACTTTGACAACCGCAAAAAATATAGGACAGTACTTGTTATGACTTTGATAGCCCAGCAAAACTCTTGCCTAACTCAATCGTATAGCAACTTAACTCGTATGACGAGGAAAGGCTATGCCTGTAGTTCCCCATCCCTACATCGTATCCTATTTCTGTCTACTGGGTGTGCGAGAAAGGAACATTGTTGCTACCGATTCAGTCGGGATCGATAGGTCGGGATTGGTTGAATCGGTCGAATGGGAACGATTGAATTAAGATCTTTTTCTCGTTATGGAAAGGCTTTTTCGGAATAAAGTTCAATATTCAGTAGGTTGTGCCTCGAGGATTGGCTCTGCGGCTGAGTCGGAAGATACCTCCCGTTACTCTTCTTTTCATGTAGCACTTGCTTTGGCTTTAGTTTTCGTGAATGCGTTTTCGTGAATATTTTTTATGGTTTTCATGGCTTGCATTTTCGAGCTTCGCATTTGTATCGAATTCCTTGAATAATACAGTATTCTAATCAGTTTCTTATACGATTGCAGGTGATCGCGTAGGCGACATCTAAGCACAACCAACCAGTTCCTCGCATAAAGCAAAGACTAAGGTGAGTGGCTGACCTTCTTTGCCTCGACCCTCTGTTTCAAATCAATCATGAAACATAAAATCAATGCTTGTCGCCATAGTATAGAATCAATAAATTGAGGCACAATTCTTCTCGAAACACTTCCTAAAGAAAACTCGAAATGAATGCATCAAATTGAGTAATTTACTCAGAAAATGTAAGTTTCACACCAAAAATAGAAAAGAAAAGGTTCTAGAAAAAAGATATAATTATTTTAAGATCTACAAAAATGGTCATTGGATAACTTGTCGACAAGGAGTAATTTTCTCGAACAGTTGCCTAGGCCAAGGAACCGATTTAGCCTGGGAGGAACGAGTTATAGCAAACGTTAGCAATGAATCGACATGGGTGATTCGGGAACTTTTGCATAGGGCTCGCTACCCGTCGCGAAAGGGTCGTCGTCTAACCCAGCTATAGTCCGTGATGGCTTGACATTGTCAGTGACCTTCACACCCCTTTTATTGCTTGAACTAACGCACGTGGCACAGGATGATTATGATAACTACTTAATGTATGCAATTTCATATGCTTGCCTCAAACATGTTAACATGCAAATCAATCACGATGGTTAGAAAGATCACCAAATAGCTAATATGTTTTATAAAACTGCTTGAACCAAATGCAAATCTTGGTTTAATTAGACACTAGCCAGTATATGTGATCGTACTGACCCTCGCTCTTCGCAGGTGCTAGGAATCAAGAAGAACGACCAACTGACAAAGGCAAAGTTCGTATTTTTGAAGCTTCGATCGCGCGTCGAAGACTCCCATCGCATCACTTTTGAAGACTCTCTGCAATAGTCCAAGAAACATGTCTCGGCCTCCCTCCTTTCCAGGTGGCTGGAATACTTTTGTTATAAATTCGGGATGTATGTATGAAACGACTATCACATCGGCACTCTTTTTGTAATCGAGTCATGTTGTAAAGCTCATACGGCATAATTATAATAAAGTCTGTAAATGATGTCTATTATCAATAAAATGCAAAGTTTTTCTATCTCAATATGTTGTTCAATTTGTCTGCGCTCTCTCTCTCTCTTAGATGTTGTGTTTCGGATTACCTTATGACTATGTCTTGTGCGATCGCAACCTAGGTTCGTATGGCATCACGCCCGAGGGACGATTGTCGATTCTTCGGAATCGGGACGTAACATAATGGTATCAGAGCAGGGCTTTACGTCCTTGGCCTCCAGTCTTGAGTCTCTAGTCTCGAACCGTTGACCTCGTGTCGATGAGATGAGTTATTCCATACGCTGAACCCAAGACATTTTTTGAAACTAACGATAGTTGCCTTTTTTCCTATGAGTTATGGAACCTCGGACAGGGGGCGAAGTGAGCGCTTCCAGCGGCTCGAGTAGTTCTAAAGCCGAGCCTTCTGTCAACCCAACAAGAAGGATGCCTACCGAAACCGAACCTTCCAGCAGTCCTATGGAGCGGATGCTGCATATGCTCGAAATGTAGTAGAGGCAGGACGCAGCATTCCAACAAAAAATGAAAAGTTGTGCCTGCAATCCGAAAGAAGACAAGCCCAATTTGAAGCCCGGTTCGAAGCGCATTGCGCAATTCAAGATGCAGCAAGGACAACTTGATATGCTACGTCAGTTGGTGCAAACGGTCGTGACCAATGGGAACTCTGTAACCCGTACTGTCGAACCCGTGAACTGACCCATTAAATTCGCACCCGGGGAGCCTTCGTCTCAGCTTGTGCTGCCAGAGAATAACACCTTCGTCTATACCAACTTCAAGAAGGCATTTTGTACTTCCTTCTCCGGCACCGAAGACCCTTCCCTTGCGATCGACTGGTTAGACGAGATCGAAGACAACTTGTAACCACCACTTTTCTAAAACAAGGGTAATTTTAAACTTTTGTAAAATTAATCATTTAACAATAGGTTTAAATTATGTTATTGATTTATTGGTGAATTTTGATTATTTTTAATATCATTAAATTAGTGTTTTGTGATTTTGTCCTTTTGTTAGTGTAACCTTAGAGCTGCTTAGCCTAGAGACTAACCATGACCATGGAGGCCTAACCCATGTGATTATATTAGCTAATTACCACTTTTTAGGCTAAGGGTATTTGGTCATTTTTTTATTTTAATATTTTGGGAATTTTATATATTTAATATTGTTTTTATGTGATTTGTTTAGTCGGGTTCGAGTTTTGTCTCATTCCGACTTGTGTTAGTGACCCGGGTAGTTTAGACTCTAGATGGGACCCCAAGATTAGTTAGTCATGGCCCACAAATTCTACTAATTAAGTTAGTAAGATTAGACTAATCCTACTTAGTTAGATTGGTTAAATTAGAGACTTAAACTTGACCCTTTTTGACCTCAAACATTCTCATGACTTAAGTGGACCAAAATAAGAATTGTAGGGGCATCTTGGACATTTCATATAGGCTCATTAGGTCCTCCAATGGCAGCCACATAAAGGATATGTGTCCCCCATTCTTTTCATTCCATCTTGCCTCCTTTTATTCACAAAGTGTTCATTCCCAAATTAGAGAGCTTCTCTCTTTGATTTGATCTCCAAATCTCTTTATTCCTCCACCAAATCTTCCATCAATCCTTCTCATACTACCAAGGGAGGGTGCTAGCAAAGATTTGGAGCAAAGTACAAGGAGGAGTGTCCTTTTTGGAAGATCTTCGTGTCATAGCCGTGTCCTTGAGAGTTTCATTAGGATTTCACTCCCAATAAGTAAAATCAATCCTCTAAATTGATTTCTTATGCATATTATTTAGTTTTGAATCCGTAGGATCTACCCCCATACATGTATTCCCTTTAGATTCAAATTTGAGACCATTTGGAGCCCTCTAGAACAAGTTAGTATTGTGTCTTGTGTCCTAGTGTAAATATCTCAAATAAGACACCCCATGTGTTTGGTTTATTGCCTAATAGGATTAATTGTGTTTTAAATTCAGTTTTAGAATGGTTAGAGAGTGGATTGATCTTAGTTAGGATGGTTAGAATGAGTTTCATTTGAATACCTATGTTGGTATCCAAGTATCTTGGCCTACATGTGTATCTTTTGTCCAAAATAATCCAAATTCGTCATAATATTCATCCACGTTTTTAGTAACCATAGCAACTTAGAAATGTCATAACTTTTAGCTCAGAACTCTGATTAATCTCCCATTTTTTTAAAAGAACCATATCGAAGTTAGCTTTCCAAATATATATTATAATAAGCCAAAATCGTTCTAGAACTTTCTGTAAAACTATTTGAGTGTCAGTTGTCCGAAAGACAAATGCATTTCGGTGTTTTCGCGATTCTGGGAGCTTTCGGACACGAAAATGTGATCCGTTTAAAGTTTTGAAAAGCTAACACGAAGGGCTACAACATACTTTAATCTTAGAATTTAGTAAAGGCCCAATTGGTATAGTATTGGTTTTAAGTAGAAGAGTGACTATACGATATAGATATTTTGTGTAACTTATGAGCCTATGTAGTATGGATATTAAGTGAATGTAGGTATCATAGGTTGTCGAGTATATGTATGATATCGTACATATATGTATATATATATATTATTGTTAAGTTATATATGTTAGTATATTTGTTAGATGTTGGTTAGTAAAGGGTTAGATATGTTAGAGTTTGTTATATGTTAGTGTAAGTTATATTTGTTAGTATGAGTATTAGTTAGATAGTAGTGGTTAGTATTTTGTTAAATATTTGATATGTTGTTAGATATTTTGATGTTAGATATCTAGTATGTTAAATATTGATATATTAGTAGGTTATGTTAGTTCTAGATACTGGTATGTTAGCAAGTTAGTCTCTATATGTTATATGTTAGATATTAGTTAAGATGTTATGTTAGTACATTAGATAGTTAGTTAATTAGATATTTGAGAGGTATTTTGGTATCTCATGATACCAAGTTAGTATCTTAAGGTAAATATAAATTACCTTTACCTTCAAGGTAAATGATTAGTTTACCTTATGACCAAGGTAAGGTATCAAGATATCAAGGTAAGGTATAGGTTTACCCAAGTTAAGGTATTAGATTCCAACCAAGGTATTGGTATTGGGATGCCAATATGACCAAGGTTGATATGGTATCCTAGATTCCTAGTGTTAGTAGGTTAGTGTCTAAGTGTTTGAGTTTGAGTAGGTGATGTTAGATTGTGGAAGGGTTATATAGATAGGAATATATATTTTTGGGTTATGTAGTATCTATATAGATTATGAGAGTATATAGATATAGGTTATGGTTCATAGTGAGGATATGTATATACTTGATATATGATATCTATTTGTATGTGTTAGGGTGGTACTATATAGGTAAGGATATATGTGTTATGTATATATATTAATATATCCTAAGTATCATAGATGTTGACCACTAATTTAAGTTTGACCAAAACCTTAGAAGCTTGATCTTGACTCCTAGTTTGACCCAAGGTAGACCAGACTTGACCTAGAGTTGACCAGTTGACCAAAAGTCAACTGTAAGTCAACCTTTGACCTAGTTTGATCTAGTTTGACTTGATGTGACCTAGTTTGACTTACTTAGACTGAGATTGTCCTAGATTGCATATTATACATTAGAAAATCATACTTAACTCTGTTTAAACCTAATTAACTTACAATATCTCATCTTTAGGTCTGTGAGATCACTCTGAGCATCGATCTTACTTGACAGCTCAGGACAGCAGGCGAGTATATTCTCTGATAGTAGTTCTTTGTCTTGATATCTTTCGTATCCGATTCAGTTATAGTATTTTACATGATTCTCGACACGAGGGTGCACGGACTAGTATATATTGGATTCCTGTCATGAGATGGCATTCATAGATTTTCTTGGGATACTGGTAATTGTTCGATCTTGTTCTTGTACTTGTATTGACACTGATTCCTGAGGGGGAGTAGCTACCTTCTTAGGGAATCTCGTGCCATGACGTGCTATGTCCAGATCCATATACTATTCGGGGATGGAGAGTTATTATAGGTTATGTGATCAATATCCCTACTTGCATTCATGTTACTACTTGTATCATAGTTATAACCTCGCCTCACGTAGGATAAAGCCTGACCTGTGCTACTACTTGTCTCATAGCTTTCCATTCTGGCTGGCCCGAGGTCCTGTACTCGTAGCCGGTCAAATGTAAGAGCCTGATCTTGTCCCAAACCGATCACATAATGCTATAATACTTGAGGCACATTTTACATTTATTATTACATCATATATATCCCGCTCAGTTCTACTTTCCTATATGATACACCCTGACATGATTTTCTGCTTTACATATCCAGTTATATTTCTATCTTGATATGTTCATCTTGTATTCCATTGTGATTGTCTCTTACAGCATTTGTCAATACTATAGAACTGTTGTTGGTGGTTTGTACTTGCTCATTTTCCTGACCGGATAACCGTTGATGTTTACAGAGGACATGTTGGCTGATTGATCTACCTTTTACGGGTATGGCCAGGATAGAGATTTTGATGAGACATTATCCTTGGTGCCATTAGAGGATTTACCACCTGCTTAGACTGTTAGATAGGTTTGACTGGACTGCATTCCAGCTAGTATTGAGACTTATGTTATATGTTATATTTTAGATTCTTGTATTATATCTTTAACTTTAAACTGTGTTGTGACTTCGCACCTTTTTTAGTTCATATATTTCTATTATATCTTTATGATATTCGTGCCTATCTTCCTTAGATATCTTGTGATTGAGTTAAGATTATATACCTCCGTGCGAAGATGATAGGTACATATATATTGTGTCTAGATGCTATACTTTCTAGTAGACCTATACCGCATTCTACCACCGATTCTGCGACGTAGGCTGGACATACCCACGTGCTCGTGCCCCTAATTAGGGTGCGGATCGTAACACATTTTTGTGGTGGTCCATACAGGTCTGAGTCACAACTAATACGATTTCGTAGTGGTGCTCGACTTAGAGTACTGCTACGAGCCTGCAGTTAGGATATAGGTTCTAGGTTATGATAGGAGTTACTCAATCACAGTTAGAACTTTTGAGAGATTCCTGGGACGACCCTTGAGAATCTTGTTGTGAACTTCAATTTTAATTCCTTTTCTCTTATTTCTATTTCACCTTTACTTCTTATTTTTGAGTTGGATTTTGATGGAATCATTGTTGATTTTGATTTTTATATCGAGATGAATGTTATGGCCTGAGTTACGATATCTTCTGATGACATATGTTGACGAAAATAACAGGAAAGGTAAAAAATCTACTTGGTTATGTAACCTGGAGTTTATCGCAACTATATTAGCCGGCGTGGCGGAAACGTAGAGAGCTGACTTCGGATGTACATATCTTGATTATGAGATTTGGGATTTCTCGCAGCTATACTAGTCGGCATAACGAGGATTCCAGACGACATAATTATAAAGGTACATGCCCAGTTATGGATCTTACCGTTTATCGCAGCCTTGCTTACTAGCGTGGCGAGGATTCTGAGTATCATGATTTTGGACAGACGTGTATGATTATCAGATTGTATCTTGAGAAGGGTCCTAACATGTCATCTCTATCATTTCATTTCTGTTATTATAGATTTTGTTCCATCCTGAATTAGCTTAAGAGTTAGGATACCTTTGGTTCTTTAGTCATGGTCCTGGTAGATTCTCATTTCATTATAGGTTCTTTATAGTGTGATGGCTTGGTGATTGTAGTTGGTTGTGTTCTTGATTAATTGTGTTAATAGTTTAGAGTATGGTTGGGAAGTATTGTATATGGTTTTGATAATTAAATATAGATGAGAACCCTAGAATGAACAATAAGTGTCAAGGTAGGAGTTGCACCAGGAAACATGATAGGAGGAGTACCCTAGTAGCCAGAGACAAGGTATCTCAAATGTTATAGAAGTTTAGGCACCAAAACGGTTTAGTGACTAGTTGGAGATGGGGTATGAACAACCTAGTATAGGGGTACCATCCTAGTATCATTTAGAATAGTTAGTGCCTTGTGTAGACAGTGATTAGACTTGGGTAGACACCCTGGAGAGAGTATTCTAGATAGACGAGTGTTCTTCTGTGACTTCGATTTCTGGAGCGTCAGAGATGTCAATCTCTGGAAACTTCCTTCATGAGTTTGTAGTATACAAGATTATATTCATTTTGATATATCATGTCTCACTCAAACTTATTCCCATTGTACTACTTTTGTATCGCAACTTCCGGATCAATTTAGGTCATTTGACCATTCCCACTTTATTTATGAGTATCATATGTACATTGTCATGACTTTTAAATTAGGAGCACAAGACTAGTTGTTTTCTCAAAACTAACTCCACATGCATGATCTAGACAGGACACCCTACACCCATGACCTTCGTGTCCCACTCAGACAGACCATCTTGTGCTTCATTTTTTGTCGCATGACTTCCCTAACCAAGACCCAATCTTGATTCACCCCACTGAGTCACTTTTATTTCCGATTCGAATTAGAGACACCATTTCGACCTAAACTTGACAACCCAAAGTATGAGCACGACCCACTTTAAGCCTACTATCCATATTTCACCTGTGTTCCATTCATCTGAGCTCCCAATTTCTGCAACAATCTTTTCAGTCGCCACAACAGCAATTCCAGGCCCCATCTAGGGCCCGGGTTCAGCGGTTTCATGCGACGATACTGAAATAACGTGTACTAGAGGGGGGTGAATAGAGTTTGTGTCGATAATCACCAAATAAAAATTAACTCTATATCACCTCCACAAAACAACTATTAAGATAGTAAATAAATCAGAAAGAAATGTGGAAGTAAATAAAGATCAGTAGAGCATATGCAAACACAGTAGTTTTAACCTGGTTTCCCTCGAGGAGACTAGTCCAGGCCTGAGAACTCTAGCTCGGGATTGAAATCCACTATTTATGAAATAGTGTACAACCACGTGCCTTTACTCAGAAGAGCACGCCAACTTCTTACAGATTCGCAGGTGGCAAAACTTGGAATTGTCCAAGTGACTTTTCTTTCACTCTTGCACACAACTTCTAGCTGATATCGTACTGAGCACCTTGGGCTAAGGAGAGTTATAGCTTAGGAGATATGGAAGAATGAGGCTTGGAGTAGTAGAGCTTAGAAAGCTTGAATATTTGAAGGTAATAGATTATTTGAAATGAAAGAATTCAAGCTCTATTTATACTACTCTGGGGAGGCAGAATTCGGCCCGAATTCTGCCCCAAGAATTCAAATTTTTGAACGTTGGATAGCTTGTAGCAAGCAGGCCCTAAAAATTTGGGTGCTGGAAATCAGGAGACAGAGTTTGGCCCAAACTCTGTGTGGGGGCAGAGTTCGGCCCGAACTCTGCCTCCTTGGTGGCAGAATGTTCAAATGGCCTTTGGGCTTTTGGGCTTTGTGGAGCTTGGGCTTGGTTCAGGAATTGGTCTGTTTGTATGGTAGAGCTTGGAGAGATATGTCTAGGGGTTGAGATGACTCAGTGCGACTCAACGTACACATTCTCCTAGACTCAATAAAATAAAGATTACAGACTTGGAACAAAAGGAAAACCAAGAGCCCTTTGATGACGCTTTTCTTCTGATATTTGAGTAGATCTGAAGACGTCTTTTTCCTTGACAGCAGTCGTCCAAAGATAAACAAATCTGGAAATCTGAATACCTTTCGGAAGCTTCGCCCCTGAACCCCCAACGGGGGGCGCTGTCCCCTCGACCCCTGTCCGCTGACCGGGCAGCGGAACCCCGATGCGAGGCCCCGGATAGGTTGCTAGGCGGTTCGGAGAAATCTCTTTGTATGACGCCGTCTTTGGTCCATCATTAATTCTTTATTGCCTATGTCCTGGTTTGATCATGTTTGATCATGCTTACTGCATGTCTACAAATACATGTTAGGCCATCAAAATATGTTGCAGTACGATACAAGCATAGCAATATAATATAGGACAATTAGGACAATGCTAAGTTTAAGTAGCAACATGATAGTGAGTATATGAATATTAGGGACATCATTATGTTAAACTTAACTGATTAGCCATATTCAAAAATACGATATAATCATTGGGCCAACAGATACAAGCTTCAGTACAACTAGATTAGCAGCACCCCCCGAGGCATTTTCAGCCAGCTCCTACATGTACCTACTGTTGGAGGTCAGGCCATTCTTGGGAGGTAAGCAGAAAGAGGCTGGGAGTGTGCTTGCATTATGGTTCAACGGAGCATCTGGTTAAGAATTTTCTCTTAACCCTTCAACGCCCTGGCCAGTGTCCATACCAAGGGCAGAGAGATGGAGTTAGGCCACCTGTGGAACAGCGTCATGCCCCACACCAGGAAAGGGATATACCCAGCCGGGCAGGTTCCTGCGTTGATGTCTGAGGAGGCCGATGCTACATGTGATGGGTTAGCAGTCTGTCATTTGTTCTTCTTTCGTTCTTTTTCCATGATTGTTATATATTCCAATAGTACCTCTTAGATTGTGCTTTGTTGTGCTAGATAGTGTGATGACCCTGTTGAGAGTATAAAATTCTCGACCAGTAGGACCCTGATCTTGTGTGTTTCTAGATAGTAGTTTTGACCTTGATTGTTGGTAGTTTAACCTAGGGAAGAGTACAACCACCTTAAATTTCGAGAATAAAATTATTATAAGGAGGGTAGATTTGTAACCACCACTTTTCTAAAATAAGGGTAATTTTGAACTTTTATAAAATTAATCATTTAATAATAGGTTTAAATCATGTTATTGATTTATTAGTGAATTTTGATTATTTTTAATATCATTAAATTAGTGTTTTGTGATTTTGTCCTTTTGCTAGTGTAACCTTAGAGCTGCTTAGCCTAGAGACTAACCATGACCATGGAGGCCTAATCCATGTGATTATATTAGCTAATTACCACTTTTTAGGCTAAGGGTATTTTGTCATTTTTTATATTTTAATATTTTGGGAATTTTATATATTTAATATTGTTTTTATGTGATTTGTTTAGTCGGATTCGAGTTTCGTCTCATTCCGACTTGTGTTAGTGACCCGGGTAGTTTAGACTCTCGATGGGATCCCAAGATTAGTTAGTCATGGCCCACTAATTAAGTTAGTAAGATTAGACTAATCCTACTTAGTTAGATTGGTTAAATTAGAGACTTAAACTTGACCCTTTTTGACCTCAAACCTTGTCATGACTTAAGTGGACCAAAATGAGACTTATAGGGGCATCTTGGACATTTCACATAGGCTTATTAGGTCCGCCCATGGCAGACACATAAAGCATAGGTGTCCCCCTTTCTTTTCATTCCATCTTGCCTCCTTTTACTCACAAAGTGTTCTTCCCCAAATTAGAGAGCTTCTCTCTTTGATTTGATCTCCAAATCTCTTCATTCCTCCACCAAATCTTCTATCAATCCTTTTCATACTACCAAGGGAGGGTGGTAGCAAAGATTTGGAGTAAATTGCATGGAGTGTCCTTTTTGGAAGATCTTCGTGTCGGAGCCGTGTCCTTGAGAGTTTCATTGGGATTTCACTCCCAATAGGTAAAATCAATCCTCTAAATTGATTTCTTATGCATATTATTTAGTTTTGAATCCGTAGGATCCACCCCCATGCATGTATTCTCTTTAGATTCAAATTTGAGACCATTTGGAGCCCTCTAGAACAAGTTAGGATTGTGTCTTGTGTTCTAGTATAAATATCTCAAATAAGACACCCCATGTGTTTGGTTTATTGCCTAATAGGATTAATTGTGTTTTAAATTCAGTTTTGAATGGTTAGAGAGTGGATTGATCTTAGTTAGGATGGTTAGAATGAGTTTCATTTGAATAACTATGTTGGTATCCAAGTATCTTGGCCTACATGTGTTTCTTTTGTCCAAAATAACC
The DNA here is from genome assembly GCA_029216955.1 of Iris pallida. Classification (NCBI taxonomy): domain Eukaryota; kingdom Viridiplantae; phylum Streptophyta; class Magnoliopsida; order Asparagales; family Iridaceae; genus Iris; species Iris pallida. The sequence continues at coordinate 414,597 of JANAVB010028400.1, forward strand.
CAAATTCGACATAATATTCATCCACGTTTTTAGTAACCATAGTAACTTAGAAATGCTATAACTTTTAGTAACCAAAATCATTCTAGAACTTTCTGTAAAACTATTTGAGTGTCAGTTGTTTGATAGACAAACGCATTTTGGTGTTTTCGCGATTTCGGGAGGTTCCGGACACGAAAATACGATCCGTTTGAAGTTTCAAAAAGCTAACACGAAGGGCTACGACATACTTTAATCTTAGAATTTAGTGAAGGATCAATTGGTACAGTATTGGTTTTAAGTAGAAGAGTGACTATACGACATAGACATTTTGTGTAACTTATGAGCCTATGTAGTATGGATATTAAGTGAATGTAGGTTTCATAGGTTGTCGAGTATATGTATGATATAGTACATATATATATATATATATATATATATATATATATATATATTATTGTTAAGTTATATATGTTAGTATATTTGTTAGATGTTGGTTAGTAAAGGGTTAGATATGTTAGAGTTTGTTATATGTTAGTGTAAGTTATATTTGTTAGTATGAGTGTTAGTTAGATAGTAGAGGTTAGTATTTTGTTAGATATTTGATATGTTGTTAGATAGTTTGATGTTAGATATCTAGTATGTTAGATATTGATATATTAGTAGGTTATGTTAGTTCTAGATACTGGTATGTTAGCAAGTTAGTCTCTATATGTTATATGTTAGATATTAGTTAAGATGTTATGTTAGTACATTAGATAGTTAGTTAATTAGATATTTGAGAGGTATCTTGGTATCTCATGATACCAAGTTAGTATCTTAAGATAAATATGAATTACCTATACCTTCAAGTTAAATGATTAGTTTACCTTATGACCAAGGTAAGGTATCAAGATATCAAGGTAAGGTATAGGTTTACCCAAGTTAAGGTATTGTATTCCAACCAAGGTATTGGTATTGGGATGCCAATATGACCAAGGTTGATATGGTATCCTAGTGTTAGTAGGTTAGTGTCTAAGTGTTTGAGTTTGAGTAGGTGATGTTAGATTATGGAAGGGTTATATAGATAGGAATATATATTTTTGGGTTATATAGTATCTATATATATTATGAGAGTATATAGATATAGGTTATGGTTTATTGTAAGGATATGTATATACTTGATATATGATATCTATATGTATGTCGTAGGGTGGTACTATATGGGTAAGGATATATGTGGTATGTATATATATATTAATATATCCTAAGTATCGTAGATGTTGACCACTAATCTAAGTTTGACCAAAACCTTAGAAGCTTGATCTTGACTCCTAGTTTGACCCAAGGTGGACCAGAGTTGACCTAGAGTTGACCAGTTGACCAAAAGTTAACTATAAGTCAACCTTTGACCCAGTTTGACTTGATGTGACCTAGTTTGACATAGTTGGACTGAGATTGACCTAGATTGTATATTATACATTAGAAAATCATACTTAACTCTGTTTAAACCTAATTAAATTACAATATCTCATCTTTAGGTCTGTAAGATCACTCTGAGCATCGACCTTACTTGACAGCTCAGGACAGCAGGTTAGTACATTCTCTGATAGTAGTTCTTTGTCTTGATATCTTCTGTATCCGATTCAATTATAGTGTTTTACTTGATTCTCGATACGAGGGTGCACGGACTAGTATATACCGGATTCCTGTCATACGGTGTCATTCCTAGATTTTCTTGGGAAACTGGTACTTGCTCGATCTTGTTCTTGTAGTTGTATTGACACCAATTCTTGAGGGGGAGTAGCTACCTTCTTAGGAAATCTCGTGCCATGACGTGCTATGTCCGGATCCATATACTATTCGGGGATTGGGAGTTATTATAGGTTATGTGATCATTATCCCTACTTGTATTTCTGTTACTACTTGTATCATAGCTATACCCTCGCCTCACATAGGATAAAGCCTGACCTGTGCTACTACTTGTCGCATAGCTTTCCATTCTGGCTGGCCCGAGGTCCTGTACTCGTAGCCGGTCAAATGAAAGAGCCTGATCTTGTCCCAAACCGATCACATATTATTATAATACTTGAGGCATATTTTGAAGTACAGGTAGGCAACTCTAGAGGGGGTGAATAGAGTTTATGACAATAATAGCCAATTAAAAAATAAAGTCTTTCACCTACAGTAAATAATCAGAATAAATGCGAAAATAATAAAGAGCAAACGAGCGTACACAAACACAGCCGATTTTAACCTGGTTTCCCTCGTGGAGGACTAGTCCAGGCCTGAGAACTCTAGCTCAGGATTGAAATCCACTATTTGTGAAATAGGGTTACAACCACGTGCCTTTTCACAGAAGAGCATGCCAAACTTCTTTCAATGATCGCTGTGGCAAAACTTGGACTTTTCCAAGTGACTTACAACTTCTTGCACTTCAAACTTCTAGCTGAATCGTACCGAGCAACTTGGACGGTTGGAATGTTTGAATGCTAAGTAGATGGGAAGGTATGGCTCTTTAATATGTAGGCTATGTAAGAGAAGAAGAAGAGAAGATTGGATTGTTTGAAATGAGAAAATTCAAGGCCTATTTATAGGGTTCGGGGTAGGCAGAATTCGGCCAGAATTCTGTGTGTAGAATTCAAATTTTTGGCCGTTGGACAACTAGCAGTGATCAAGACCTAAAAATCAGCATCCTGTAATTTAGGGGGAAGAGTTCGGCCCGAACTCTGTGTGGAGGCAGAGTTCGGCCCGAACTCTGTCTCCTATGGACAAAATATTCTAAGTGGGCTTATGGATGAATGGGCTGATTTGGATATTGGCTAAGTAAACCTATAAGGCTATGTCTAGCCCAAAGTTGCTCAGTATGACCCAACGTACATCATCCTATACACAAAAATTGTAAAAAAATACAGACTCCAGTATACATAAAATAGTAAATCTTCAGGCAGCTGTAGTCTTGAACCAATGAGCGGAGTTGATTGATTTCGAGCTTGATGTGTCAAATTGGACTACGAAAAATATTGTTTTGTTAATTTTCAAGATTAGGTTGACTGTGATCCGGTTTGGGTCAACATATTTTATATTTATTATTACATCAGATATATCCCCCTCGGTTCTAGTTTCCTGTCTGATACACCCTGACATAATTTTCTGCTTTACATATCCAGTTATATTTCCATCTTGATATGTTCATCTTGTATTCCATTGTGATTGTCTCTTATAGCATTTTTTAATACTATAGAACTGTTGTTGGTGGTTTGTACTTGCTCATTTTTTTGACAGGATAACCGTTGATGTTTACAGAGGACATGTTGGATGATTGCTCTACCTTTTACGGGTATGGCCAGGATAGAGATTTTGATAAGACATTATCCTTGGTGCCATTAGAGGATTTATCTCCTGCTTAGACTGTTAGATAGGTTTGCCTAGACTGCGTTCCAGCTAATATTGAGGCTTATGTTATATGTTATATTTTGGATTCTTGTGTTATATCTTTAACTCTAAACTATGTTGTGACTTTGCACCTTTTTCAGTTCATATATTTCCATCATATCTTTATATATTTGTGCCTATCTTCTTTAGATGTCTTGTGATTGAGTTAAGATTATATACCTCCGTACGGAGATGACAGGTACATATATATTGTGTCTATATGCTATACTTTCTAGTAGACCTATACAACGTTCTACCGCCGATTCTGTAGCGTAGGCTGGACGTACCCACGTGCTCGTGCCCCTAATCAGGGTACAGGTCGTGACATATTTTTGTGGTGGCCCATGCAGGTCTGAGTCGCAACTAATACGATTTCGTAGTGGGATCGACTTAGAGTACTGCTACGAGCCTGCAGTTAGGATATAGGTTCTAGGTTATAATAGGTGTTACTCAATCACAGTTAGAACTTTTGAGAGATTCCTGGGACGACCCTTGAGAATCTTGTTGTGAACTTCAATTTAAATTCTTTTCCTCTTATTTCTATTTCACCTTTCCTCCTTGTTTTTTATTTGGATTTTGATGGAATCATTGTTGATTTTGATTTTCATATCGAGATGAATGTTATGGCATGAGTTACGGTATCTTTTGATGACATATGTTGATGAAAATAACATGAAAGGTAAAACATCTACTTGGTTATGTAACCTGGAGTTTATCGCAGCTATATTAGCCGACGTGGTGAAAACGTAGAGAGCTGACTTCGGATGTACATATCTTGATTATGAGATTTAAGATTTCTCGCAGCTATACTAGTCGACATAACGAGAATTTCAGACGACATAATTATAGAGGTGCATGCCCCAGTTATGGGCCCTATCGTTTATCGTTGCCTTGCTTATTAGCGTGGCGAGGATTCTGAGTATCATAATTTTGGACAGACGTGTATGATTATCAGATTGTATCTTGAGAAGGGTCCTAACATGTCATCTATATCATTTCATTTCTGTTATTATAGATTTTGTTCCATCCTGAATTAGCTTAAGAGTTAGGATACCTTCGGTTCTTTAGATATTAGTTAAGATACTGGTATGTTAGCAAGCTAGTCTCTATATGTTATATGTTAGATATTAGTTAAGATGTTATGTTAGTACATTAGATAGTTAATTAATTAGATATTTGAGGGATATCTTGGTATCTCATGATACCAAGTTAGTATCTTAAGGTAAATATGAATTACCTTTACCTTCAAGGTAAATAATTAGTTTACCTTATGACCAAGGTAAGTTATCAAGATATCAAGGTAAGGTATAGGTTTACCCAAGTTAAGGTATTGGATTCCAACCAAGGTATTGGTATTGGGATGCCAATATGACCAAGGTTGATATAGTATCCTAGTGTTAGTGGGTTAGTGTCTAAGTGTTTGAGTTTGAGTTGGTGATGTTAGATTGTGGAAGGGTTATATAGATAGGAATATATATTTTTGGGTTATACAGTTTTTATATATATTATGAGAGTATATAGATATAGGTTATGATTCATAGTGAGGATATGTATATACTTGATATATGATATCTATATGTATGTGTTAGGGTGGTACTATATGGGTAAGGATATATCTGGTATGTATATATATTAATATATCATAAATATCATAGATGTTGACCACTAATCTAAGTTTGACCAAAATCTTAGAAGCTTGACCTTGACTCCTAGTTTGACCCAAGGTGGACTAGAGTTGACATAAAGTTGACCAGTTGACCAAAAGTCAACTGTAAGTCAACCTTTAACCCAGTTTGACCTAGTTTGACTTGATGTGACCTAATTTGACTTAGTTGGACTGAGATTGACCTAGATTGTATATTATACATTAGAAAATCATACTTAACTCTGTTTAAACCTAATTAACTTACAATATCTCATCTTTAGGTCTGTGAGATCACTCTGAGCATCGACCTTACTTGACAGCTCAGGACAGCAGGCGAGTACATTCTCTTATAGTAGTTCTTTGTCTTGATATCTTCTGTATCCGATTCAGTTATAGTATTTTACTTGATTCTCGACACGAGGGTGCACGGACTAGTATATACCGGATTCCTGTCTTGAGATGTCATTCCTAGATTTTCTTGGGATACTGGTACTTGCTCGATCTTGTTCTTGTACTTATATTGACACTGATTCCTGAGGGGGAGTAGCTACCTTCTTAGGGAATCTTGTGCCATGACGTGCTATGTCCGGATCCACATACTATTTGGTTGTCTACCTGCCAACGACGATGAGTCGAGCACGGAGATTCGAAGTGGGCCTGAGGCCTTCCATTTTTGCTTATGTGACGGTGCCCGAGTATCAAACAATAGGCGAGTCACTCAATCATGCCCTTCGTCTCGAGCCTCAACACCCCTCCGGTCGCTACAGGCACGGTTCATACCTACAATAACAAGCACTACGACAACCCAGGAGGTAACAATGTGCATAAGCGTCCAAACCATAGCAAAGGAGGCGGCAACCAGGGGAGGAAATGAGTGTTCTACAATTACTGCCATAAGGAGGGGCATGTGATCAATGAATGTCGATCGAAGAATGGAGCATGCTTCGTGTACGACAGAACAGATCATATCGCAAAGAATGCCCGAAAGCTATGCCGAACCAACGCCCCCCACAATTCTAACAAAATCGAGTCCGACTACCTCGGGCTCCACAGATTGTACCACAAAATAGCCAAGACAGTCGCCCCAATGCCTAGGGCCGCGTCTATGCCATGATCCGGGATGAAGCGTTCGCATCTGACACATTCGTGACAGATATACTGCATTTCAATAACAAACCTACTCGTATACTGTTTGATTCAGGTGCTATGCATAGCTTTATATCGGCAAATTTTGTCGTTGAACACAAATTCCATGTGACACCGATAGGCCTTAATCTTAGCGTCAAAATATCATCGGGTACGTCACTACTTACAAACTTAGCCTACGGAGATGGAATTATCTGTATAGGTGGTCAAAAGGTCGATCTCGATACGATATTCCCAGACAATGAGGACTACGATATCATTCTGGGAATGGATTGGCTCAGTCCGTGCAATACAACCATCGACTGTACTGAAAAGACGGCCACCTTCCGTATACCTGGAGTGCCTGAATTCTGCTATTCTTGTGGTGAGACGTCATCAGCCTGCATGGTGATCTCGGTAATATTGGGTCGAATAATGCTGTATTTCGGGTGTGAAGGATATTTAGCGTCTGTTCGAGACATGAGACAGGATGGTGCAAATACGGGTCAGACTGACGTTGTGGCAGAATTTTCAAACATATTTTCGGATGAGCTGCCCGGTATGCCACCTGATCGAGAGATAGAGTTCACCATTGACACGTTCTCCGATACCCGATCGATCTCTAAAGCTCCGTACAGAATGGCCCCCACAGAACTTAAGGAACTCAAAGTACAACTACAAGAGTTGTTCGATAAGGGATTCATACGGCCTAGCGTCTCTCCATGGGGAGCGCCCGTATTATTTGTCAAGAAAAAGGACGGCTTAATGCGTCGATTACCGAGAGCTGAACAAGGCCACCGTCCAGAACAAATATCCATTGTCCCGCATAGACGACCTGTTCGATCAGTTACAGGGCGCTTTGGTGTTTTCTAAAATTGATCTTCGCTCGGGTTACCATCAACTCAAGATTAAGCCGGACGATATGTCGAAGTCAGCCTTTCGTACTCGATACAGCCATTATGAATTCCTGGTAATGTCGTTCGGCTTAACAAACACCCCAGATGCTTTCATGGATTTAATAAATCGGGTATTTCGACCCTTCCTCGACAAGTTCGTATTAGTCTTCATCAACGATATACTCGTCTACTCCAAGGACAAGCGGCAACACGCTGAGCATCTACGAACCGTGCTTTAGACCCTTCGAGAAAATTAGTTGTACGCAAAGCAGAGCAAGTATGAATTTTGGTTGAGTAGCTTCCCATTTCTCGGATACATCATTTCATCCGAAGGCATTACAACCGACCCAAAGAAAGTCGAATCCGTTGTCGATTGGAAACGGCCAGCGTCAGTCGACGAGATTCGAAGCTTCCTTGGCTTAGCAGGATACCACAGACGCTTCATGAAGGATTTTGCGAAGATCCCATCGCCTCTGACTCGCCTCACCCAGAAAGGAGTCACTTTTGAATGGTCAGACGACTGTGAAGCTTCCTTCTATGAGTTAAATCAACTGCTCATCTCGGCCCCGATACTTGCACTTCCAGAAGGGACTGAGGGATTCCAGATCTTCAGTGATGTATTCGGCCAGGGTTTGGAGTGTGTGCTGATACAACGGAATAAGGTGATATCTTTTGCTTCCCGACAGCTAAAGTCGTACGAGAAGAACTATTCCACCCATGACATGGAGTTAGCGGTTAATGTGTTCGCGTTGGAATTGTGGCATCACTATCTTTATGGCGTGGCATACATGATCTATACAGATCATATGAGCCTAAAGTATCTATTCATGTAGAAGGAGCTGAACTTGCGGCAAAGGCATTAGCTTGAATTGATCAAAGATTACGACTTGATTATTGACTATATATCGGGCGAAGGAAATATTGTGGCAGACGCTCTGAGTTGGAAGTATATTGCCTCGCTATCCATCGATCACAGATTGCTATGCGACTTAGAAGAGATGGGTATCGACCTCCGGGTTCAATTTAGGGATGTACAGTTGGCGCAGTTGCAGCTAGAGTCGAGCTTGCAAAAAATGATCAAGACCGCTCAGAAGGATGATCCGTACCTGAAGAAAGTGTGAGAGCAAATTTCAACGGGTAGTGCGACCAAATTTGCGGAATATGAAACCAGCGTGCTTCGATTGAAGAGTAGGTTATGCATTCCGAACTATTCAGAACTTAGAAATGAGATATTGACGAACGAAAGCGCACTATACGAAGTATACCTTGCATCCAGGCAGCACTAAGATGTACAAGGACCTCCGTACGACCTTTTGGTGGCACGAAATAAAAAAATATGTGGCGCTCTTTATGTCGCAATGCATAGCCTGTCAGCAGGTGAAAGCTGAGCATCAGAGGCCGGGCAGGAAGATACAAAATCTGGCGATTCTAGAATAGAAGTGGCAGCAGGTTTGCATAGTTTTTATTGTTGGTCTGCCGAAGATGCCGCAAGGAAATGATGCCATCTGGGTTGTCGTTGATCGAATAACCAAGTCAACGCACTTTATTGCCATTAAAGTTACATGGAGCATTGATCGTCTGGCTCAGATTTACCTTGACGAGATAGTACGGCTGCACGGAGTCCCTGTATCCATCATCTCTGATCGGGGTGCACGATTTCTATCACATTTCTGGAGTAGCCTTCATTCGGCTCTAGGTAGCAAGTTACAGTTCAGCTCAGCTTACCATCCCTAGACCGACAGTCAAACGGAGCGTGTGAATTAGATTCTCGAATATATGTTATGGCTCTGCGCAATTGACTTCAAGTCGAGTTGGGACATTCATCTATCGTTGGTCGAATTTGTATACAACAATAGCTATCAGTCCAGCATCCAAATGGTTTTGTATGAAGCCTTGTACGGTTGGAAGTGCAGATCATTCATTTGCTAGGACAAAGTCGGAGAGCGACAGATTCTCGGCCCAGAGTTGGTGGAACAGACTATACAGAAAGTTCGGCTAATTCTGGAAAGATTAAAGACTACACAGAGTCGGTAAAAAAGTTATACGGATGTCCATCGTCCACCTCTCGAGTTTCTAGAAGGTGATCACGTATTTCATAAAGTGTCGCCCATGCGAGGAGTTACCCGATTTGCTGCAAAGGAAAAACTTAGTCCGAGATTCGTTGGGCCGTTCACAATACTCAAGCGAGTCACTCCAGTGGGCAATCAAATTACACTGCCATCAGGGCTAGTGGGTGTGCATGATGTCTTCCATGTCTCTCAGTTGCGAAAGTACGTGCATGACCCAAGCCACGTAGTAGATTTTGGTCAGCTAGAGCTGAAGGCCGACTTATCCTATGTTGAAGTGCCAGTCCAAATCTTAGAGCGCAATGATAAGTTGCTTCAAAATCGAGCGATCCCTCTCGTCTGTGTACTTTAGAGCAATCATTCGATCGAGGAGTCGACCTGGAAACTTGAATCGGAGATGAAGGAGAAATTTTCTTCATTGTTCTCATAGAGGTAGGTTCTATTCTTAAGTTTCGAAAACAAAACTTTTTCTTAGTTGGTTTTGGTGTAGTATCCCGTCCCTACATCGTGCCCCATTTTCGACCACGGGGTGCACGAGAAAGGAACATTGTCGCTACCGATTTAGTCGGGATCGATAGGTCGGTATCGGTTGAATCGGTCGAATGGGAACTTTTGAATTAAGATCATTTTCTCGTTATAGAAAGGCTTCTTCGGAATCAATTCACATATTCAGCGAATTGTGCCTCAAGATTTGGCACTGCGGCTGAGTCGGAAGAGACCTCCCGTTGCTCTATTTTTATGCCGCACTTGCTTTGGCTTTGGTTTTCGTGAATGTTTTCGATGGTTTTCATGGCTTGCATTTTCGAACTTCGCATTCGTATTGAATTCTTTGAATAATACAGTATTCTAATCAGTTGCTTATATGATTGCAGGTGATCACATAGGCGACGTCTAAGCGCAGCCAACCAGTCCCTCGCCTGAAGCAAAGACTAAGGCGAGTAGCTGACCTCCTTCGCCTCGACCCTACATTTCAAATCAATCATGAAACATAAAATCAATGCTTGTCGTCATAGTGTAGAATCAATAAATTGAGGCACGATTCTTCACGAAACACTTGCTAAAGCAAACTTGGAATGACTGCATCAAATTGAGTAATTTACTCATAAAATATAAGTTTTACACCAAAAAGAGAAAAAGATAGGGTTCTAGAAAAGAGAGAGAATTATTTCAAGATATGCAAAAAAGGTCATTGGACAACTTGTCGACAAAGTGTAGTTTCCTCAAACGGTTACCTAGGCCAAGGAACCGATTCGGCCCATGAGGAACGAGTTATAGTAAGCGCCAGCAATGAATCGGCGCGAGTGATTCGAAAACTTTCGCATAGGGCTCGCTACCCACCGCGAAAGGGTCACCATCTAACCCAGCTATAGTCCATGATGGCTTGACATTGCCAGTGACCTTCACACTCCTTTTACTGCTTGAACTAACGCATGTGACACGGGATGATTATGATAATTGCTTAATGTATATAATTTTATATGCTTGCCTCAAAACATGTTTACATGCAAATCAATCAGGATGGTTAAAAAGATCACCAAATAGCTAACATATTTTATAAAACTGCTTGAACCGAATGTAGAGCTTGGATTTAATTAGCCACTCGCTAGTATATGTGATCGTACTGACCCTCGCTCTTCGCAGGTGCTAGGAATCAAGAAGAACGCGCAAACTGACCAAGGCGACGTTCGTGCTTTTGAAGCTTCGACCGTGTATCGAAGACTCCCGTAGCATCACTTTTGATGACTCTCTGCAACAGTCCAAGAAGCATGTCTCGGCCTTCCTCTATTTCAGGTGGCTGGGATACGTTTGTTGTAAATAAGGGATGTATGTACGGAATGGCTATCTCACCGGTACTCCTTTTGTAATCGAGTCATATTGTAAAGCCCGTACGGCATAATTGTAATAGAGTCTATAAATAATGTCTATTATCAATAAAATGCAAAAAAATTCTGTTTCAATGTGTTGTTCAATTTGTCTGTGCTCTCTCTCTCTTAGATGTTGTATTTTGGATTACCTTATGACTATGCCTTGTGCGATCGTAACCTAGGTTCGTACGACATCATGTTCGAGGGATGACTATCGATTCTTAAGAATTAGAGCGTGACAATGCCAAGCCTTCGACGATGGGACCGTACATGCTTTATCAAGCATTTATACGTGCGATGCCTATGACATAGGCTAATTTTATAGATTTGTGGCAACTTAGACCTACTTTCCTTCTCCCAAGCCACGGAACGAAGGATCGAGTATCATTTTGAAAGCACACCGTGCAACGATTCTAAACCATCATGGGACCTTTCCATATTCTAACTTAATCCGACCCAACTTGGGATTATTCCCTTAGCTATGTGGATTCGTCTTTTTTATTATCAAGCCTACTTATGCAATTAAAAACTTTCATTTTATTAGTGTGAAAGCCAAGCTGAGGCAAGTTCACCGAAGCTACCCACCTGAGCAAGGAGTTGCCTCGACCGAGCAGGACTTCAAGCAGGTCGTCGCATGGCTAAGTCCAACGTCGTTGGCATTTTGATTCTTCCGATTGGACTGAGCGGGACGGAACATTATATTATACACCACTCAGAAAAAGTTTCGTTCTCGAAACTTACTAGTACACACTCATCGACTTATCTCTTGATTCAACATCTAATGACTCTCGCACAAACTCCTCCTTAACCAATCTCTGAAACCAAACTTGCATCAATGCCTCAATCAATATTCAATTTCATTTCAAAACCAACCATTGCACTACCATCAATCTTTTCTTTTGAAATACACTGTTTTAAAATCTTCGATACCCTTCTATTACTTTAGTCTCATTTGAATTCAACGTATCACTTATTTGGATCGTGCACATATTTCAGGCGTCCCCGAGATACATACATTTCAACCAAGCTTATGATAGAGAATCCGACATTTCCACTCGACTCAGATCGTACACATATTCAGGCGTCCCTAAAATATATGCATTTCAGCCAAGCCTCGTGAGTGGTATTTTTATACTCTTGAATCATTCTATCAACCAGTATCCAACCCTATCAATCCTTCAGATCAATCATACCGATACTAACTCTGGAAATATGGACGTCTTGCCTAACCGCTAGGCCCTCTCTCTAAGCTAAAGTTATTGTCATTATTGGAATCACAGTTCCCGAACAATATTATCAACACTAACCCCAATCCTAAGGTCAAACCAAAGTTGATAGTACGAAGCTCTCTACCCAAGCTTGCATCACTACGATTTCTAAACATCGAGCATATATTCTCCTATTCGCACTTGCAACACTTTGTCTAAGGGGTCCGAGTTGTTCAGCAAAGCTATCCTTCGGTAATTCATGTTCAACCAAGTCCTAGACATATCAATATCGTACGTCCAAACTAGCAATTTGTATAGTCTATCTCTTCAAACATGGTTGTTATAATCCACCTATCCATCCTATCTAAGTCAAGTACACCATGAGACGAATAGTCACTAAACCATAATTCTTATTCTATATTCCATAAGTTGTTTACCATAATTTACGTATTCGATCACGATATCGTCTAGCATAGCAATATGTCACGTCCTAATCACACGCAAGTCTAATTATCTATGGTGGACATGAAATTACCATGCTAACGCTCCTGCAGGATAATCATCCTCATCGGTGCGTAACACTTGCTTTGGATCTAGACTAATTCATTCTCAATACGCAGATTGGATATACTCAATCCTCAAATTTACTTAATCGTCAATCATAAATCCAAACCATCATCGAATTCACCTTCGTATCGAACCACAAGCTGAAATAATCCAATTGCCACACCGTGATCGCCCATAAGTTCGATCATTCCCGCTGGATATGAATCACCATATTAGCGCTCCCACAGAATGATCATCCTAATCCGGCATGACGTATGTGTGAGGCTGGAGTTGCGCTCATACAAGACAAGAGCATCAACATTGTGGTTATCATCGAAAAAATCAAGACACGATCATTTTCATCCAAGCATCATTTCAATCAAAATCCTAAGTATAGCATCCATCAAAACAATAATACTTTTCACGATCATCATTCTTTGTACTAAAGTACCCCTAAGTTATCGTACATCGATCTTTAATATGTCTCAATACCATCGATGATATGTATAACCTGACGATCTTCCTTTGCAACAAATTCTGAATCGTGCAACTGATGCTATCATCCAAATTGGATATACCACAATCCCCTTGATATTCAAGATCAAAATTTGATCAATAATCCCTAAACTATTTACATGATCAATTCGTTCAAACCCATAATCACATATGTTCATCCGTCTATCTTAAGTCATCGAGCAACTTATTTCCTCAATTCGTATTGTTCTATGCTAACTTAAATTATCGAGCAACATCTATCCCAAACTCTTAGAGTCACTTTTCTAACTTCAAAATCAAACTTTTCATGCACGTGATCTTTCCATCATGCTAACTTTTCGTACACGATTCATATCGATTTTCTTGATCAAGTCATCTGTTTGTTACACCTTAACTTTTCCTCGATTCAATCTTTCTACTCGATCATTTTATATTTCATACGCGGCACAATCCTGTCGATATGCGTCATCTTTTCGTTTGTTCAAATTATCTCGTAGTAGCCATCGAAAATCATAATTACTTGAAACACTATTTCTAAGGCTTTGCGTACTCGTCGCTTGCTGATAGACTCATTGGCACCCCACATCCTCAATCTATCGACATTCCTGAGGCTATCCCATACACCACTCAGGAATGAAGTCATTCAACAAATCCTCGAAACAAGTTTTGAATATCGATAACTTTGAATCTTCGTTCGAACCATTCCTACATTTTCAAGCATGTTCTATCAACTATTACATCGACAATAATGTCATCCGATGGCACCCCTATCGATAGTCATCTAGTATTCTATGAATCAAGTCAAACTCATTCATATTTCAATATGATTCGAATTTCACACACGACCTTTCTAAGGTCGACGCAATTCTTGGTGTTATGTCCAGCCTGACTTACCCAACCATGCTTTACGTGAACCATCTTTTGTTTTTGTCAAAAATTATTCTCATACGATTTGCAAATTACATAGACTTATTATATGGATATCCCGCAGAATATTGAGAGAACGCACCAACGATATCGATTTGCAGAAACGACATTTAGCAAGAAGCCATCAAAGTTAAAGAATTTAATCGAAAGTCCAAGGACGTAAAGCCATGCTTTGATACCATTATGTCACGTCCTACTTTCGTAGGAGCGATTGTCCTCGCTAAGACGTGATGCTGCATGAGGCTAGGTTGCACTCACGCAAGGCGGGTTTCATAACGGCTGATTACAACAGCTTGCGACGGGGTCGTCGCACAGAAGTTCCAAGCAGAAAAGTTGAATAACAAGGCAACATGAGTACAAAAACCAAAATACAGTCTTTTCATTGATAATGAATATATTATTACAAAGGCACTAGGCCAAGATTACAAGTCTCTCAAGCTCACTTTTCTCTCTGTTTATAAGTCCTCTGCTCTCTCTCTCTCATCTCTCGATACAACATGACGAGCCAGCGGATGCTTCAGATAGGCTATGTCCATACATTATGTCCCGTATAAGTCCTGACTCCATGCGGCCGCATGCCTCGAAAAGCCAAGGAACTTCGTGCTTCAACGCATACAAGCGAGCTCTATGTTGAACGAGCTTCTACTTGTGCCTGCACATGGAAACTGTGTGGGTGTCAGTACACAATCGTACTAGTGGAGTGAGCTCCTTGCCCACCCATACAAAACCAACACGTTCATTTAGTTTATGCAACATATCTTTTCTATTGTCTTTCTAATCTTGCCTTAGGATCAGTTACATAGACTCCCGGCCTATTTTGTGTCTAAACCATCACCGTGCCTCGCACCGATAACTTACTTATCGTTGTGCCTCTAGACCATTCTCGTACTTGCAGCATCAAAGTACCGACTCGTGTTTGCCTAATGGCCCATACTTGACTTAACTCGAAAGACTCAAATTCGGCTAATGCAACTGTAAAACCCCCAAATTTTTGTAATTTTTTTTTATTATTTTGGCTTAAATTGAATTTTACTATTTTTTTATTTATGAAATATAAATTTATTTGTTTATTATTTTTATTTTTTGTATAATATTAATGATAGATTTTTCCTAAACGAATATATAAAATCCTTTTTAATAAATATTTATGAAATATATGATTATATATATATTATTAGTGTTATGAATTTTTTCCAAATATTTTATGATTAAATAATAAAATATTTACTATATGATTATTACTGAATATTCTTTGTATATAATAAATGGTTAAAATGTTTTTTTAAATATTTTAGATTTTATTTTGAATAATAGAATGAATAGGATTAATAATAGTATAAAATGCAGTAAATAAAATAGGAATATATTTGTATACAAATTCAAATAGTTTTATTTATTATATATGTATGCATATATATATATAAATATAGTAGTAATGAAATAACTATATAAGTTGTAAAAGAAAAAGAGAAAGAAAAGGAAAAGGACAAAAGAAAGAAAGAAAAAAAAATAGCGGCACTGTTCATGTGAACAGTGCCAACGTTGAGCCGACCCCCCCTCCCCTTCGGCTGAAACACAGTAAGGAAAGAAGAGAGGAAAAAAAGAAGAAGAAAAATTTGGAGAACCAAATCTCCTTCAAATCAAAACCAAATCTTTCCGAATCTTCTCCTATGCAATCCTATATTGATTCTCTTCTAGATTAAATCAAACCCATCCGAAATCCAAGTTTAAATTGATGAAAATTTGGAATTTAAACCCCACGTATATAAATCCACCCACCCGATGGAATTCATTAGAAAATCCTAAAAAATTTCTTCTGTGAGCTTCGTGCGTCGACCTCGAGCCTCCCCCTAGTTGCTGCACACGCCTCCACCATCCTGTTCGCTGCCGACGCTCGCCGAAGCTCAGCCGCGACCCAAGCCGACAGCAAAACAGGGAAACCCTATTTTAAAACACTTCGAGGTACCTCTGTTCGCACCCACCTTTCTCTTTCAACACTCAGTCGTTTTAACTTCTGTTAAACCCCACGTAGAGCCTAAATGACCATATTCGAATCATAGCAATTAGATTCGGGAAATAAATAACCGAGATGCTCGAGAAATCGACCCGAAATAGATGAAAAACTGTCTCAAACGAGACAGAAATTCGATCCCAATGACCCAATTTGGAAGCCGATTTTATACCAATCCAAGGCAGATTTTCAAAATCTATTTGAAGAGTTTTATAGGCAACATAACCAGGATTGAAACCCTTCTGTTACTTTTATTTCCAATTGTTTAGGCAGTAAGAAAATTTGATTCAAAAATCGAGAAAAAACTTGTAAAAACTGTTTTAAAAATCATAAAATTAACCAATACGCCATGCGTCTCGTCAAACCGGGCGACGTAGTCACGTATTATACGCATCAAAAGGTGCATATGAATGTTGTCGACGTGTGGGAATTGACGGGGCTCGTTTTCGTTGCGTGTGCGCAACGAAATCAGTACGTATCCGTCAAGATACTCCCGTATCGACGCTTTGCAAACTTGACCATAACTTTGTGCACGTTCGTCAAATCGAGACGAAACTTACGCCAACAGGTCCGAATCAAAATTTTGGTCCTGCATGCCAAGTTTGGTCCGATTCTGAGAAGGTTGATCGGAACACCAAAATTGGCGGGCCGCGACCCGATCCAACGGGCGATTTTGTGCACGACTCATCGTAATCCAAAATTGGACATACCGTTGAGTTTGTCTCCTCAAACCGGATCCGTAGACATATAGTTTGACGAATTTAGAGACCGTAGGTTCTGGCACACGTTTCGGTGCAAAGCAGGTCCAACGGCAGACATCATTTTGACGCAAAATTACGATTTTGCCCCTGTTCCAAAATTTGACTTTCGGACAGTCGTTTCCTAGGTATATCTTTTACACCGAGAATATTTTTGGTATTTTTTTAGCATTCGGGAACGTTTGCGGAGGTTCCACTCTTGTAGCTTTTTCTCACTTGCCGATTTCCTCTACTGGACGTTATCAAAACTCCTTCCAATCACCAGGCAAGTATACCTTGCTATGATTTTTGATTATGCATATTTATTTCAGTATATTTACTTATTTACTTTCTATTCATTTGTTTAAACTGTGCGTCCAAGTCACACTTGGGTGCAAGCGACTATATTAGTCGTTCTTTTCGTTTCTTTTCTTTATTTATGCATATCGACCTAGAGTTAAGAGACAACCTCATGTGTATGAAGTATTTATATGCTTCATTAGCCCTGACACTTATGTATCACGAGTCACGAGTCTCATATAGATCTCGGACGTATGTATCGACCGGCCATCGGTGCACACATACCGAACGATAGGAAATAACGGCTAATAGTTATGGTTGTCTAGAAGACTTAGCAGTTATTAGGAATGTCGTGATGTGGATACAGCATGTATAGTGCATGGGATGGGAGGAGACAGCTATTAGGCGTAGGGGCTTCCACTCGTTTACTTTCCTATAGATGCCCTTAGTGACTCAGTCGAGTGCTAATGGGTCGTGCATTTATTTTTCTCTAGCTGCCGTTAGTGACTCACCCAAGAGCTAGTGACCGTACATTTATTTTCCTCTAGATGCCCTTAGCTTCTCAGTCGAGTGCTAATGGGCCGTGCATTTACTTTTCTCTAGATGCCACTAGTGCCTTGGTTGAAACGCTAACGCGCCGTATTTCTAGCTTCGGAAGGCCCCTGTGTGGAACGTTGTCTTCAAAGTGCATTTTCACATAGATGGTTAGGTAGCCCAGTTGGTGTTTATATTTCAGTTATTATAGCATATTTTTTTCTGTATCTTGTTACGTCCCTCTGAGGACCTGGTGATCTCTCCAGGTATGGACGACAAGCAGTATCCTGAGGAGTACGGTTCCGGGCTTGACTCTTCCTTCGCAGCCGAGTAGGGCTTACTCGCGGAGCTTATTTTGATTTTCCTTTTTAGTAGTTGGTTTATGCAGTTGCTACTCTTTCTTTTGATTCATTCAGTTGATTTACTTCTAGTAGATCGGTAGTGGACTTTGACTCCACCCGATAGATATTCCATTTATTTTTATATTCAGTTGAGACAGTTGATTACTCATTTCTTTTATTTGTCGTTGTGGATGAGATATAGTTATTGCTTGTGACCCTGTTGTGTTGTTATGAGCTGGAGCTCTTTTATTACAGCTTATGTGTATACGCATAGATTCCATATATTGGAGTAGAGTGCATATGCATACAGCTGGCATGTACGTATTCCTAGTCCTACGTATATTGGGACTGGGGCGTTACATATTTTTGTGGTGGCCCATGCAGGTCAAGATAAATTGTTTGGTTACTTTACCGTACCAAGTGTAATGTCTGTGGTTCGTATTACGTATTTCTGGAATACGTATACATATTTATTCTTGTATTGCATGATTTCCTTGCTTAATTTCCTCCCTGGGCTTGGTTTATTCTTGGTTTGGGTTGGCTTGGTTCGGTTTGGGATTGCTCTTGGTTCATCATGAACCAAGGGGTGAACCCCCTACCTACCACCACCACTCATATTTATTACCCATTCTTCTTCTCTCTCTTCATTAATCCCTTCATCTTCTCCATTACTTTCTTACCTACCAAGAGAGGGAGAGAGGGTCTAGGCAAGTGCAACTTGCTTCCACAAGAGAGCTCATTTTTATTGTTCCATTAGCTTCTCCTCATGTTTCTAAGACACATTAGAACTTGTCATTTTCCATTTTGAGGCTTTAATTTTTGTAGATCTAGAAATTTGTTATTTTCGGATTTTGATGGTTTTGATCTATCAAACTTCTTTGTTTTCAAGTTTTGATGGTTCCATGTTGTAGAGAATTTTATTCTACCCAATTTTGACCTTTAAAAAGTTGGATTTGGACTTATTTTGACCAAGTTATGGACTTTTGAAGCTTTGGGTTCAACCATGGGGTTCTTGCTGTTTGGAGAAGACAGTGAGCAGTGCGCGAGCTTTTAGCTTGTGCCACTGAGCTGCACGCGCTCTTTAGCTCAGTGCAGTCTGGCTCATACGCTACCTTTTGGAGGCGTATGTCTTGCATACGTTGCCTTGACAAGGAGTCGTATGGACCTCATACGCTGCCTTGACAAGGAGTCGTATGGACCTCATACGCTTCCTTGATGAGGAGTCGTATAGAATACATACGCTGCCTTGAAGATGAGTCGTATGGAGTCCATACGCTGCCTTTTGGAAGCGTATGACCTGAGCGTAGCCTGACCTGAGCGTAGCCTGACCTGAGCGTAGCCTGACCTGAGCGTAGCCTGACTTGAGTGTAGCCTGACTTGAGCGTAGCCTGACCTGAGCGTATGACTTTGGCACTGAGCGTATGGCCTTTGGCCGACTTGGTCTTATGTCAGCGTGTCAGTTTGGTTTTATTTTCCTTAAGCTTGGCTCTTCTACAGCCATGTATATTGATATTTTATTAGATATTTTACGTCCATTTTATATCCTTACGCCTTTTGTCCTGAACTTGATAACCACGAATTTACTTGATATGTTTGGAATTGATAATTGAGCATGACGTGATAGTGACCCGTAGTGGTGTACTTTCGACATAATAACCTGACATGACCTGATAGTGGCCCGTCATGGCGCACTCCTGACAAGTACACTTGGCATGATAACCTGACATGATTATCTCGAATAGCTGTTGCGACGGCTACCTGACATGACATGACCTGTATAATTAATCTGGACACCGTGGGCGATTGTGTTTGTATAAATAAACCAGTCCTGTCTTGCATCATGTCTAGGACAGGGACTCATGAGTACCACGGTCAGGAGTACCTACTAAAATGGACTAAGGATAATAACTAGATTAATACATTAGTCATGACGAGATCTCCCAGCTACAGGCAATCCTGTTACCTGGGCACGCCTTGGGATCTATAGCCTGCCGTCGAGTAGGGCACATTTCCAGCACACTGTCATGTGTTGCACCCTTCAAGCTACCTAAGGGTACATTCGTTTCCTGGACGATGTACCCACCTGAATTCAACTCTAATCTTTTAACCCGGGTAACCTGGATGGTCTGCAGGGCTTGTGGCTGTGGAATAATCTTACTACATCTTGTTAGTAATTAGGCTTGTGACAACCCTAGTTAGTTAAAGTATCAAGCCGTAATTCTTGCTTGGCCGTGAAGTGATTGGACGGAGTTTAACCAGTCTAGTCTTGCCCTGATCCTGTTCCAGATTATTGAATGACCAGAATGCTTGTATTTATTTTTCCGATAAATGGTGAGAATTCCAAGTCCTGTTCAGACGAAGGGTTACAACCCCGGTCCTTGTTTGGTTTACGGGTTGTAACCTGGTTATCTGAATAGTTCCATGGTTATCTCGTCATATATCATCCTGGTGTATTTTCTTTATTTCTAGTTCTTACTTTTATTTATATCTTGTGCTGATTGCTGGTTTTAGTTCTTAAGTGAAGCCCCTTTGTGGCACTTGCTCTTTCTGGGGTCTGACCCAGCTGGTTTTGTGTGGCCAGATTTCGGAGCAGCTCCAGAGGATCTACCGACCTTCCAGCCAGATGGTGGCCACTAGGCGGAATTCTGGCAACGAGTGGGTTTTATTTTGCTCTCCCACTCCCTTGTAAAAATATTCTTTTGAGGCGTTTAGCCGACGAGCACCTGTTTAGCTCGATTGCACTTACTTACTGTCTGCCTACGGGCTGTAACATGATTAACAGATCCTAGGGTTGATCATGTATGACTAAACTCTTGCTAGTCCTGACATTTTGTAACGATTAGCTTCATGATCAACTGAATATGTAATGTTTGGGATGCCTTACTATTGTATATTTAATGATCATACATCTTGTGACTTTTACTTACTTGCTTGTGATTGAGACACTAGGCTTGTTCATGACCTTAAGAGACTGTTGGCTTGTAGATAAACCCTCATGTATCTAGACAGCCGTGACCGTATAGCGAGATAGATTCCATTTCATATACGTAGCTGGCTATGTCTGCCCCCGCTCTCTAGTGTTCTGGTTCTGGGGCGTGACACCAAGCAAGCCTGCATATAGGAATAGAGTTTAGGAATCTCATCCACATGCTAAATCACCTACCTTGATTTCAAATTTCGGATTCTCGTTTGACTACTTGTCTTGCATCTAGCTTGATCTCGTCCTAACGTAATCTCTATTTTCGTGCCAATAGGATGAATCTTCGTAGTGGTCGCTCTACTCCTCTCGCCATTACAGATGGGAATACCACTGCTCAAGATGGACCAGTGGGTCAGCCACCCTGTCCCCTACCACTCCAGCACCATCCAAACTGCAGCCTGTGATGACAGCACCCAATACTCAGCAGCAAGCCCCGGCACCCCAAGTGGGACAGACAGGCCCCGAAAACCCTGCATCTCAAGAAGAGTACCTGCCACCACCGCCACCCTATCCACCTCAGTTTCCACCACAGGTTCCACCCCCATATCCACCTCAGTATCCACCTCCATATCCACCACAGTAGCCTCCACAGCACCCATCATCATATCCACCACAGTAGCCTCCACAGCATCCACCACCATATCCACCCCAGTATCCTCCGCAGTATCTGCCTCAATACCCTCCACACTACCCCCATCTATATCCTTCATATCTCTCGCAGTATGGACCACAGTTTGTGCCCCAGATGCCATACATGCTTCCGCAGCAGCCCATGCCTCAGGCTGGTGGGACTACTACAGATCAGATCCTCCAGAGCTTAGTGCAGGCTCAGATGCAACAGAGCGAGGCTATTAGGAGGAGTTTGGAGACGGCACTGACCCGAGCACCCCAAGCCTCTGTGGGTTCTATTGAAGGGTTCCGTAACATGAATCCTCCCCACTTCAAGGGCACTGAAGACGTCATTGGGATCACCAATTGGCTAGTTAAGACAGAAAATCTCCTGAAGTCTTCAGAGTTATCCGTAGATCTATGGATGATGGCAGTAAAGTTACAGCTGGAAGGAAATGTTTATGATTGGTGGGCCGCAGAGGAAAGACGACTAGGACTTGGTCAAACATGGGAGGAGTTCAAAGAGCTATTCAATAAAAAATATTTCTCTGACACTGCCAAGGATGCGCTTTATGACCAGTTCCTACACTTAGAGCAAGGAAGCATGACAGTTGATGAATACGATGCCGAGTTCAGTCGGTTGAGTCATTTTGCTCCCGGATTAGTTTCGACGGAGTTGGACAAGGCCAAGAGGTTTCATAGAGGCTTGAGCATAGAGCTGCAGAGATACACTAGTTCGAAGTTGCGAGTTTTACAGGCAGCCGTCTTGGCAGAGGTTAGGACTCAGGAGGCAATAAGCAAAAAGGCACAAAGTCGACGATCAACAACCACAGTAGGAATAACTAAAGATACTCAAGCAGGACCAGTAAAGCGACCCCTAGCACACCAACAACATCAATCATAGAGGGCAGGACCATATCAGGTGCAAGAGAAGGTCATATGTCATTACTGTGGCAAGATGGGTCATGTTCAGAGAGATTGCCGACGACGTCTAGGGCATTGCTTATCTTGTGGTTCTAGTCAGCATCATGCCAAAGATTGTCCACAGCTGAGAACCACTGCAACGCAACAGACGCCAAGGCCAGCAACAATTGAATATCCAAGGGGCAACCAAAATATGGGTCAGGCATTCAACATGATAGCGATAGGACCACCAAACCAAGAAGCCATAGAGACAGGTATGGCATCTTAGTTAAATTTACAATTGCATGACCATGATCATAGAATGACTTAGAAATTTTAAACATGAGGGTATCCTATATAGTTAGAAATCACACTATTAACCCTCGTAAGCACCATAGATAGTTCTACTTCCTCGGTTCACATGTCATCGTAGTGCCTTGCTAAAATACAGAAGTGCGAGGACGACATACACAACCGTATATCTCTTTTGCACGAAAATCGTGACCCAATCTTCGCGTCCCGTTCCTTCTCCATCTTGCACTTCGTTTCCCTCGATCGTGCGTTATTTCTAATTTTGAGGACGAAATTCTTATAAGTTGGGTAGGATGTAAAACCCCAAATTTTTATGATTTTTTTTTATTATTTTGGCTTAAATTGAATTTTACTATTTTTTATTTATGAAATGTAAATTTATTTGTTTATTGTTTTTATTTTTTGTATAATATTAATGATAGATTTTTTTCTAAACGAATATATAAAATCCTTTTTAATAAATATTTATGAAATATATGATTATATATATATTATTAGTGTTATGAATTTTTTTCCAAATATTTTATGATTAAATAATAAAATATTTACTATATGATTATTACTGAATATTCTTTGTATATAATAAATGGTTAAAATGTTTTTTTAAATATTTTAGAATTTTATTTGAATAATAGAATGATTAGGATTAATAATAGTATAAAATGCAGTAAATAAAATAGGAATATATTTGTATACAAATTCAAATAGTTTTATTTATTATATATGTATGCATATATATATATATATATATATATATATATATATATATATATAAAATATATATATATATATAGTAGTGAAATAACTATATAAGTTGTAAAAGAAAAAGAGAAAGAAAAGGAAAAGAAAAAGAGAGAGAAAAGGAAAAAAAAGAAAAGGACAAAAGAAAGAAAGGAAAAAAAATAACGGCACTGTTCATGTGAACAGTGCCAACGTTGAGCTGACCCCCTCCCCCTTCGGCTGAAACACAGTAAGGAAAGAAGAGAGGAAAAAAAGAAGAAGGAAAATTTGGAGAACCAAATCTCCTTCAAATCAAAACCAAATCTTTCAGAATCTTCTCCTATGCAATCCTATATTGATTCTCTTCCAGATTAAATCAAACCCATCCGAAATCCAAGTTTAAATCGATGAAAATTTGGAATTTAAACCCCACGTATATAAATCTACCCACCCGATGGAATTCATTAGAAAACCCTAAAAAATGTCTTCTGTGAGCTTCGTGCGTCGACCTCGAGCCTCCCCCTAGTTGCTGCACATGCCCCCACCATCCTGTTCACTGCCGATGCTCGCCGGAGCTCAGCCGTGACCCAGGTCGACAGTAAAACAGGGAAACCCTATTTTAAAACGCTTCGAGGTACCTCTGTTCGCACCCACCTCTCTCTTTCAACACTCAGTCATTTTAACTTCTGTTAAACCCCACGTATAGCCTACATGACCATCTTCGAATCATAGCAATTAGATTCGGGAAATAAATAACCGAGATGCTCGAGAAATCGACCCGAAATAGACGAAAAACTGTCTCAAACGAGACATAAATTCGATCCCAATGACCCAATTTGGAAGCCGATTTTATACCAATCCAAAGCAGATTTTCAAAATCTATTTGAAGAGTTTTAAAGACTACATAACCAGGATTGAAACCCTACTGTTACTTTTATTTCTAATTGTTTAGGCAGTAAGAAAAGTTGATTCAAAAATTGAGAAAAAACCTTGTAAAAACTGTTTTGAAAATCATAAGATTAACCGATACGTCGTGCGTCCCGTCAAACCGGACGACGTGGTCGCGCACTATACGCATAAAAAGGCACATATGGATGTTGCCGACGTATGGGAATTGACGGGGCTCGATTTCGTTGCGTGTGCGCAACAAAATCAGTGCGTATCCGTCAAGATACCCCCGTATCGACGCTTTGCAAACTTGGCCATAATTTTGTGCACGTTCGTCAAATCAAAATAAAACTTGCGCCAACAGGTCCGAATCGAAATTCTGATCTTGCATGCCAAGTTTGGTCTGATTCTGAGAAGGTTGATCGGAACGCCAAAATTGACGGGCCGCGACCCGATCCAACGGACGATTTTGTGCACAGCTCATCGGAATCCAAAATTGGACATACCGTTGAGTTCGTCTCCTTAAACCGGATCCATAGACATATAGTTTGACGACTTTAGAGACCATAGGTTTTGGCACGCATTTCGGTGCAAAGCGGGTCCAACGGCGAATATCGTTTTGACCCAAAATTACAATTTTGCCCCTGTTTCAAAATTTAACTTTCGGACAGGCGTTTCCTAGGTATATCTTTTACACCGAGAACGTTTTTGGTGTTTGTTTCAGCATTCGAGAACGTTTGCGGAGGTTCCACTCTTGTAGCTTCTTCTTACTTGCTGATTTCCTCTACTTGACGTCATCAGAACTCCTTCCAATCACCAGGCAAGTATACCTTGCTATGATTTCTGATCATGCATATTTATTTCAGTATGTTTACTTATTTACTTTCTATTTATTTGTTTAAACTGCGCGTCCAAGTCACACTTGGGTGCAAGCGACTATATTAGTCGTTCTTTTTATTTTTTTTTCTTTATTTATGCATATCGACCTAGAGTTAAGAGACAACCTCATGTGTATGAAGTATTTATATGCTTCATTGGCCCTGACACTTATGTATCATGAGTCATGAGTCTCATATAGATCTCGGACGTATGTATCGACCGGCCATCTGTGCACACATGCCGAGCGATAGGCAATAACTGTTAATAGTTATGGTTGTCTAGAAGACTTAGCAGTTATTAGGAATGTCGTGATGTGGATATAGCAGGTATAGTGCATGGGATGGGAGGAGACAGCTATTAGGCGTAGGGGCTTCCACTCGTTTACTTTCCTATAGATGCCCTTAGTGACTCAGTCGAGTGCTAATGGGTCGTGCATTTATTTTTCTCTAGCTGCCGTTAGTGACTCACCCAAGAGCTAGTGACCGTACATTTATTTTCCCCTAGATGCCCTTAGCTTCTCAGTCGAGTGCTAATGGGTCGTGCATTTACTTTTTTCTAGATGCCACTAGTGCCTTGGTTGAAACGCTAACGCGTCGTATTTTTAGCTTCGGAAGGCCCCTGTGTGGAACGTTGTCTTCAAAGTGCATTTTCACATAGATGGTTAGGTAGCCCAGTTGGTGTTTATATTTCAGTTATTATAGCATATTTTTTTGTATCTTGTTACGTCCCTGTGAGGACCTGGTGATCTCTCCAGGTGTGGACGACGAGCAGTATCCTGAGGAGTACGGTTCCGGGCTTGACTCTTCCTTCGCAGCCGAGTAGGGCTTACTCGCGGAGCTTATTTTGATTTTCCTTTTTAGTAGTTGGTTTATGCAGTTGCTACTCTTTCTTTTGATTCATTCAGTTGATTTACTTCTAGTAGATCGGTAGTGGACTTTGACTCCACCCGATAGATATTCCATTTATTTTTATATTCAGTTGAGACAGTTGATTACTCATTTCTTTTATTTGTCGTTGTGGATGAGATATAGTTATTGCTTGTGACCCTGTTGTGTTGTTATGAGCTGGAGCTCTTTTATTACAGCTTATGTGTGTATGCATAGATTCCATATATTAGAGTAGACTGCATATGCATACAGCTGGCATGTACGTATTCCTAGTCCTACGTATATTGGGACTGGGGCGTTACAACAACTCTGAGTAAATGACTCCATACTCGATGCTGCATCTCGTGTCGAAGCACGTCTTTACTTAGCCAAATCTCAGGCTCCATACTGGTGTTGCAACCGTGCATACCCTTTTTGATACAACTTGTATCATGCTTGTAATTTCTTTTATTCGATCGACACCGTGCATGCGGATTGCCACTCAGTATACCAACTTGTCTATATGAAAGGTCATTGGCAATTCAAGCCATCTTGGACATGTAGGTGGTGCAGACGAGACCCTTGCAGCTAAGGGTAGCTAGCCCTGCTCAAGTCCTCGAATCACCGTAGCATGTTTTTGTCTAACTACCTTGCTTCCCTCCTAGGCCGATACAATCATATAGCCCCAGGCTACCGAATCGAGAGCGTGAAACCTTGTGCACAAGTTTTCCATGACCACGTACCTACGAAAACTTCTAGACTCAATGTAAATGCATGGCCTAACCATCACAACTTACTTTCTTTGCTTCACTTCTTTACTTTTCATACTTCTTTTGCAGAGCCCAAACCAGGGTTACCTCGGCGACTGACCTACAGTCCTGACATCTTTCTCCTCGACGACTGACCTACAGTCCTGACATATTTTATTGTTTCCATACTCTTATTGACTCAACTTATGAATGACTAATTCATAGCCTTCCAGCATAACTTTGAACAAAATGTATTCTATACGTGTCATAGACCGTAGCACACTTATCTTTGAACCGACCGTAGCTCATGCCTTAAACCAACTTATTTTCTGTGCGACACTATCGCCCAAGTCATACTCTATATGACGAGCTTTGAGATCGTGGGACTATGTGACTTTGACAACCACAAAAAACATAGGACAGTGCTTGTTATAACTTCGATAGCCCAGCAAAACTCTTGTTTAGCACAATCGTGCAACAACTTAACCCGTGGGACGAGCAAATGCTATGCCAAGCCTTGGACGATGGGACCGTACATGCTTTATCAAGCATTTTTACGTACGACGCATATGACTTCGGCTAATTTTATAGCTTTGTGGCAACTTAGGCCAACTTTCCTTCTCCCAAGCCACAGAACGAAGGACCGAGTGTTATTTTGAAAGCACGCCGTACAACGATTCTAAACCATCATGGGACCTTTCCATATTCTAACTCAATCCGACCCAACTTGGAATTATTTCTTTAACTATGTGGATTCATCTCTTTTATTATCAAGCCTACTTGTGCAGTTAAAAACTTTTGTTTATTAGTGTGAAGGCCAAGTTGAGACAAGTTCATCGAAGCTACCCACCTGAGCGAGGAGTTGCCTCGACCGAGCAGGACTTCGAGCATGTCATCGTACGGCTAAGTCCAATGTCGTTGGCATTTTGATTCTTCCGATTGGACTGAGCGGGACAGGGCATTACATCCTCTACCTGATTCCTGATAGTTTGAAAAACAGGAGCGATCAAACGAAATGTGAACATTAGCTCCGAAATTCAACCACTAATCATCAGAGTGGTAAGAAATATTGACTACATGTTGATAGCTTACAGACCTGAAGGAGCTAGAAGACCCATTCAGAATCATGTTAACCTCTGGCTTGGTTGAGCCTTTCCCTTTGTAGGAGGTATTGACATCTTTTTTCTTCCTATGAAAGCAGTTGATGGTCGTATGGTTTATTTTACCACACACACAAAAATCTTCTCTAATCTTGAGTCTGACCAAAGTTTCTAGGTTTATGAGGTTGCTGGTGATGAGGGTTTTGGTAATGAGGGTTTTGGTGATGTGGTTAAAAACTCTGCTTCTTTTTTAAGAAATTTTTCTTGAATTTGAGATGGTGGTTAGACTTGGGTTTGCCATGGCTTTCTAGAAGGTTTATCCTAGCTTTGGAATCATACCTAGCTTTGGACTTTAACCTAAACTCTTCTTCTGTTCTAAATCTTTTAGAGATTGATGGTATGTAAGAGTTCCTTGTAGATAGGTAAGATCATTTGCCACATTAGACCAAGAAGGAGGGAGTTTGTCTATCAAGCATCATATTTTATGCTCAGTAGAAAAGAATGTACCTTTGGCTTGAACATGCCTAAGGTGTTCTTGGAATTCAAGAATTTGGTCATTGATAGGGTTATTATCTACCATGACATATCTGTTGAATGTGGAGGAATTGAATCTCTCAATTCCAGCATCATCACAACCATATTCATCTTCCAAGGCATCCCAGAGTTCTTTAGCCCTTTTATATTCAAAAAATATGTCATAGAGAGACTCAGACATAGCGCTTAAGATTCTGTGAAAACAGTGGTAGTCTATTTCCTTACGGGTTTTAGGTTTGGAGAAAGATGAGGACTTGGTTACGCCTATGTCAGACTCAGTATCGTCCGAATCATTTGTGATGGGCGTGGACCCATCAATGACGAAGATCGGACCTAAAGTGGTAAGCCAAAACTTCATTTGGCTCTGTCACCATTTGAAGTAGGTGCCACTGAATTTTGAAGGCTTGGCAGTAAAGTCTCTTCCTTGACAGTCATGATTTCTACAAGTCTGTAGAATCAATAAATTTGACTTTAAGTTAAATAATAACGATTTAAATGATCTTAGTAATTCACTTTTAAAATTTTAGTTTTCAAGTTTTGATTAGGTTGGGTTAGTTGTAGGGGCCGAATCCCAACAAGCGGAGGTCCACTAGGGACGCTTAAGTACCGATCGCTTAGACAATTTACGCCTTGTTGACAGAAGGGTCCTTTCGGATTGTACCCAAACAAATTTCTACTTTAGAACTTTAAAATTAAAGAAATTTACTAAATCAATAAACTGTTTATTTTAGCCTAAATTGAAATGTTGAGTAAAGGAGACTAAATCCCTACTTACGCCTTGTTGACAATATTTCTTATAAAAAATTGCCAATTTCTAAAACGGTCCTTTGAAATCAAAATTGATAACATCGGTATTAAGATTATGTAGCTGATATGACAACTATTTGACCAATAGAAAAAAATTGCTATTAATAACAACAATTTGTAACGAATGTTTATTGAACAATATGCTACTATTTATGCCAGTGTAATAACTTGTAATGATAGCAATTTGTAATAATATTTTGTGTACAATTTAACAGTAAATAAATTAAATAAATGTTTAAGCACTGTTACTAACAGAAGCAAATTTTCTGAAAGCAAATTTTTAAGCACTGTTAAATAAATATTTAAGCACTGTTACAATATTTTGTGTACAATGCTAAATGGAATGCTTGAAAGCAAATTTTATACTAACAGAAGCAATTTTTTTAGAAGAAGGTAATTCGTTAATAGAATATTTTATAAAAGGTTGACAGTAACAAATATCTAAAAGGTTGGCATTTGTCTTTTATCTTTTATATATAATGGTAACTACAATTTGCTAAAAGGTTGATGGTAGCAAATATGTAAAGAAGGCCATTCGTTAACAGTAGCAAATATGTGAAGGAGGCAATTCTTTAAATAGACAACAGTAGAAGCAACAATGTTAATATTGTTAACAAAATAAAATGTTCTTTTTGAACAGAACAAAAACTTGTTACCAGAATAGAAAATATTTTTTTAACAGAACAAATTATGTTAAAAGATTTGATAAAGGTTAACTCTTAGATTGTTAGAACTTTCTTGTCTTTTTCCTGTAAGAAAATCTGGAACAAAATAAAATTTAAAGTAAAGTTATCGGCCTCCGGAGAAGTCGTGCACGTAGCACTGCCCTAAGAGTTAATCCGGGTCTATGTGCAAACTTTGTCCGAATGCTCCTAGTGGTAAAATTCTCGCTCCACCGAAATCTCCTTGTCGCACACGACGCAGAGAGAATGACCCTTGACTTAGTTCTGCTCAGAGCAAAAACGAAGAACAAGAAGCTTCAGAAAGACGAGATTTTTGACGAGAGTTTTCGTAAAGATTTTCGGTGTGTTAGAAGAAAAGAAATGACTCGATATATATAAGCTGATTTGGTTGTTTGTAACGGGTAGGAATTATAATCAATAAAGTTTAACGTTACAAAGGAATAAAGAATAGAATAAACGTGGTTCAATGAATCTGGACAAATTTAATGGGTTAAAACGATAAAAAATAAATGAGGAGCGGGTCTCAATCCGAATCCGAAGAGAAAATCGAATCGGGGCATTCGGCGCCCGCAGATGTGGGCACGTACCCGCACCCATTACGCGCCGAACCGGGCCGGGCGGCGGCGGCGCACGCGTGTGGCCCGTAATGCTCTCACACGATACTTCAAAGAGGCAACAAGAGGTAAAGCAATATATGCACACTTATCCCAACATCGCCAACCAATGTGGGACTAAAAGGGATTTGGGTTTTGAACTGCAGCAGCATGTCACGGACTTAGTGTTTTTGCTAGCACTTCGTCTCGTACGGCGCACTGTCTTCCTCCTCAAAGACTCGTGCAAGCCTTCCCAACACGACTTAGCTAAATCGCTAAGGAAAATAAGAAGAGTGGAGCAAAGTGGGACTCTTAAGAACTTCTTTATTGAATTGGAGAATGCTTACAAGTTTTTAGGTGGTGAGGAACAAATGAGGCCTCTCCCTTATTTATAATGGCTCATAGAGCTTTACATGGAAAGTCCTGGAAGGAATATTCCAAGAATTATTCTTCCTACCATAACTGGAACGGCATATTCCAGGTTTATTCCCTAAGAACATAAGCATATTCCAGGTTTATTCCCTAAGAACATAAAAGAAAACTTCACGGGCCATCCAGAAGGTTCTTGGGCCTCCTAGAAGGATCTTGGGCCTTCCAGAGAAATCTATCATCTTCCAGAGAGTTCCATCATCTTTTGGAATGTTCTAGAAGCTTCCCACATAACCTTGGTCCTTGGAAAGGTTATGCAACTTGGCCTTATGCGGGGCACAACATTTAGGACGTTACATTCTCCCCCACCTAAGGCGTTGACGCCCTCGTCAACCATGCTCGCTGAGAAACGTCTGGATCTCGGCTTCGAACTGATGCAGCGTATCAGCACGTTCCCAGCTAGACTTGCCATAAGACATGCCCTTCCATTGGATGAGGTACTCCACATACGGGGACACGCCTCGCCGACGAATGGTCCTTTTGTCCAGCACGGCTTCTACCTCCTTGTCGAAGGATATCGTCATGGTCGCCGTAGGTCGCTTCGAAACTCCTCGCTAGGGATCTTCCAAGTCTTCATGGTACGGCTTCAGGCAACTGGCATGGAAGACTGGATGAATCTTCAGCTTGGCGGAGAGTTCGAGCTTGTAGGCCACCTTGCCTACCATCTTGAGCACTGAGAAGGGGCCTTCGTACTTCCGAATCAGTCCTTTGTGCACTTTTTGGAACACCTTGAACTGTTGCGGTTATAGCTTCACTAGCACCATATTCCCCTCTTTGTACTCAACCGGCCTTCGCCTCGCGTCGGCCCACTTCTTCATCTTTCTCGCGGCCTTCTCCAGAAATGCTATGGCAATGTCCGCCTTTGCCTTGAAAACTAAAGTGAACAGGTTGGTCACGGGACTTCTACTCGAGGATCCTGTACTCAGCGTGTGCGGGGCGAATGGCTGTCGACCTATCACCAACTCGAATGGGCCACTGTACGACGACTCGCTCCATTGAAGATTGTAGCAAAACTGAGCGACGTCAAGGTGATGTACCCAATCCCTCTGGTTGGCACTCAAAAAGTACCGCAAGTACTCCTCGAGTAGCGAATTGACCCGCTCGGCCTGTCCGTCCGTCTGCGGGTGGAAGCTGGTCGAGAAGTGTAAGTCCGTCCCGAGGATTTTGAACACTTCCGTCCAGAAGTTCCTCGTGAAGCGGGGATCCCGATCGCTGACAATGTTTACCGGGATGCCCCAGAACTTTACCACGTAGCTGATGAACAGTCGTATGGCCTCCTCTGCTGTGCAGTCCGTTGAAACAACAATGAAGGTCACGTACTTGGAAAATCGGTCCACCACCACGAGAATGGACCCAAGCGCCCCCACTTTCGGCAGGGCGGAGATGAAGTCCATCGATATGCTCTCCCACGGTCTGCTCGGCACAGGAAGAGGCTCTAGTAGTCCCTCGGGCTTCTGATGGTCCACCTTGTCTTGTTGGCATAGAAGACAGGTGCGCACATAGTCCTCCACATCCTCGCGCATACGAGGCCAATAGTATGCGGCCTCCAGCAGCGCCAAGGTCCGCTTCTGCCCCGGATGTCCAGCCCACTTCGTATCATGGCACTCCTTGAGCAGTTGTCTTCGCAAGCCACTCCACTTAGGCACGACCACCATGTCGTCCTTAGTGTAGAGAAGTCCGTCTTTCAGCCAGAACCTTCTCGTTTTGCCCTCATTGACAAGCTTCACTATGGCCTGTGTTAGTGGGTCCTCCATGATACCCACTCGAACACGGTCCAGAATGTCCCCCTTGAGCAAGCACACGATGCGAGCTCGGCCTTCCTGCTAAACACATCGGCTACCTAATTTTTTTTTATCGGGTTTATATCGCAACTCCATGTCGAACTCGGCTAGGAAATCTTGCCATCTCGTCTGCTTCAGAGATAGCTTCTTCTGGGACTGGAAGTAGCTCGTGGCAACATTGTCTGTCATGACCACGAACTTGGTGCCGAGAAGGTAGTGCCGCCATGTCCTCAAGTTGTGCACGATCGCGGTCATCTCCTTCTCTTGCACCGTGTAGTGCCATTCAGTGTTGTTCAACTTCCGGCTCTCGAATGCGATGGGGTGCCCATTTAGCACCAACACCCCACCGATGGCGAAGTCGGATGCGTCCGTATGCACTTCGAATGCCTTGGAGTAGTCCGGCAAAGATAAGACCGACTCCTCTGTCACAGCCCGCTTCAGTGCCTCGAATGCCTCATCGCATCGGGGCGTCCAGCTCCACGTCCGATTCTTTCGCAGTAGATCGGTCAGAGGCGCTGCGATGGCGGAATATCCTCGGATGAACCGCCGGTAGTAGTTCGCTAAGCCAAGGAATGATCGCAGCTCGTCGGCCTGGTGGGAGCCTCCCACTCCCGAATGGACTGGACCTTCACGCCATCCATCCATATCATGCCATGCCCGATCCAGTGCCCCAAGAATGATACCTCTTCTTGTACAAATGATCACTTCTTCCGTTTGACAAAGAGTTCGTTCTCCCTCGGCACTTGGAAGACGGTCTGCAAATGCTCAATGTGCTCCTCCATCGTGTTTGAGTACACGACGATGTCATCGAAATAGAACACGACGAACCGATCCAGGTAGGTTGAAAGAGCTTGTTCATCAAGGTACAAAAAGTTGAAGGAGCATTTGTTAGACCAAAAGGCATAACCATAAACTCATATGCGGCATACCTCGTAACGCATGCCGTCTTAGCCTCGTCGCCCTCCGCAATCCGGACTTGATAATACCCCGAGCGCAGATCAAGTTTGGAGAAGTATCTTGCGCCTCACAATTGGTCGAACAAGTCCACCACCAACGGGATAAGATATTTGTTCTTGACGGTTACCTTATTTAGTGCACGATATTCGATGCACAAACGAAGGCTTCCGTCCTTCTTCTTCTAGAATTGTACGATGCACCATACGGGGCCTTCGAGGTCTGATAAATCCCGTATCCAGGAGCTCCTTGAGTTGCTTCTTCAACTCGTCTAGCTCGGGCGGGGCCATACGATATGGAGCCATGGCGGGCTACTTCGTTCCCGGCTCCAACTCGATGGCGTGGTCTACCTCCCTCCGTAGAGGTAGCCTCTTTGGCAACTCCTTCGGCACGACGTCCCCGAACTCCATAAGGACGTCGTCTATCTCAGGCGGAAGATCCCCCTGTACGGGTGCCTCTTCCGTCTTGAGCACTGCAAGGTAGGTCATCTCTCTGTGTCGCATCCCTTTCTTGAGTTGTAATGTGGAGAGAGCCTTCCCATTCGCATGCTCGCCTCGTACAACTGTCACCATGCACGGAGAGCTCTACTCCATGATCCCGACAACTCCTAGATGTAGCATTGGAACCGCCTTTACAAAAGTAAGGAAGTCCCCCGAGGATCATGTTGAAGTCATCCAATGGTGCGGCTGTAAAATTGGTGACAACCGTCCAGTCTTCTACTTGAATCTTCACACCTTTCGCTACACCCTACACGGGGCGCGCCTCAGAGTTGACCGCCTTTATCGTGCTTGAGTCTTTTTCAAGCACCAGACTCAAGCACCGGACCTCCGCGTCCGAGATAAAGTTGTGGGTTGTGCCTGTGTCGACCATCGATCGTTGATCTTCACGTCCACGTACATCAACTCTCGATTCAGGCTTTTGGACACGATCGTCTTGATCTTCAAAGCGTTCAGTAGGTGCAAGGCCCCCATGTGAGCCCCCTTCTTAGGCTCCTCGTCCTCGGCCTCCTCGCCTTGGATCACCTCCGCATCCACTGTGAGGGTACGAGTACGTAACAGCACCCAGCCTACGCCGCAGTGTTGGCGGTAGAACGCTGTCCTAAGTTATTATCTAACCAACAACTCACGCAACTATATAATGTACTTGTCAAAATCTCAACTCCGAGCGGAGGACAAGTATAGATATAATAGAATCTCAATCACAGTCTAAGCACGATATGATATCACAGAAATTTATAACTAAGACTAAATACAATAATAAAATCAACTACTAAAATAATATAATCTCTAACAATCTCTAAACAACATATCTCAACTTATTTACAACTCAAGTTCTAAAACATGAAACTGAACCTAGTCACTAGCTAATCTTCCGATCACTCCTGAGTGTCGGGGCCAAAGGTAGCTAAGCCGTCTCCTGGTCCATAATAAGTAGGGCAAGTGTCCTCAGGGCAATCATCTGTAAAAATTTTAACAGGTCCAGTTAGGACAGGAACGAGTACAACTCATCAAGAAATCCTAAATAAATGACAGAGAACTATAAATAGTTATAGACAGTTATATTGATGAACATGACAGTTTATACGAGTAATGATGTAGAGAACAGTTAAGGTACAAAGAAAGTAAGTAACTAAACAAGAAGAGAAATATGGTAATGAAGACTGTAAATATAATCTAGCTGAACTAGAGTAATATGATCTAAGTCCAGACAGTATAATAAGAGTCATGTGTGAGTCCAGACGATGTAATCTAATACAAGGTGATTCCAGCACAAGATGAGTCCGGTATAAGGTGAGTCCAGTCAGTGATCAAAGATTCCAGGGTGAGTCCAGACTATACTCTAACAGTGTATTTTAAAATATCGGGATCGACATGTGAACGGCTGTAGGTAATACGGCACACCGCACACTCGGCCAAGTGTGGGATGGCTATCATTCCAGTATAATTCCAAGGGAGTGGTTCCACTATTGGGAATATTCACATGTCTACTCCAATATTTCTTCGCCCAACAAGTACAAGTAAATCCATAACCCGACACAAAATAAGTACAAGTCCAGCCAGAACACGAATGATACCAGTATGTGATTCCAGGATGATTCCAGTAGGTAATTCCAGAAATAGAGGCCAGACATGAATAAATGAGTGTCGCATGAAATGGATCCAGTAATATCAAATCGTGTTTGTAATAGAGAATCAAATAGAACTAACTACAACTGAAGTACAGTAATCGACAAGTAAATAGAAGAACTATCAGAGAATGTACTCGCCTGATACTCTGAAAAGAGTAGTATAATATCAGATGTCTGCACCGGAGTCACAATGTCCTAAATAGAGCAATATAGGTTATAATGTGTGCAATATAAGGTAAATGAATGATACAATATAAACTACATGATTTCTAAGCCAATCTAGGTCAAGGTCAACTATTGGTCAACCATGGTCAACACTCTAGTCAAACTTGGTCAACTAGGTCAAGTCTAACCCAAACAAGTCTCACTAAGCCTAACCAGCCTAGTCTAGCAAGCATACATCAAAACTAGGCTATACATGTCATCAACACACAATTTCTATGTAAACATGTATATATTCACAATAGACATATACCTACATTAGGAACCATAGGCCATATGCCATGTATATAGGCCATAGGCTATATCGCACATATTGTACATTTATACTAAGTTAATATAATTTATCATTCACATACACATATAGGCCACATTACTATATATCACATAATTATATATATATTAACATATATTGATATAGAGAGGAGAATACATGGCATGTGTCTATGAGTACAACTAACATGTGGGTGTGTGTAAAATCTGTGCAATGTGAGTGTGTGAGGGTGTGGGAAATGAACATGGTATTGTGTCAATGATAGGGAAGAACAGTTTCAGATTTAGGTGCTAGGGTGTGTGTGTGGCAAAACTGGAAACTGTATAATAGAATGTGATTTGTGGGTGTGTGCATGTATATTTGATACAATAGCTAGCTAATAGGGTGTGTGATATATGGAAAACAGTGCATTGACAGTGAAATCTCAGGTTTGGAGACATGTGTGTGTATGTGCACTTGTAAACAAGTGTTAAGTAGGATAACAATGGAAATGACTCAATGAAAATAGTGTGTAACATTAGAACAGTGTCAATAGAATTGAAATCAGTGAATGGGTGCATGGTGTGTCAATGTGTGAGAGCCATGTGTGTGTCATTCATATATAGGAATAATGTGTGTAAACATGACAGTAGGAATGTGAAATCTCAGAAAATTTAGTGTGCAAATGACAGTTAACACCTATAGTTAACTGACAGCATGAATTTCAGTTCAAACCCACTCGAAATCAAACCTTCAAACACAAAATCATAAATCAACCTTCCAGAAATCTAATACACATGTATATGAATTTATCTAGTGATTTAGATCATTAACAATAGCTTAATTTATAAATGAATTCAGGATTTAGAAGTCAGGGTCCATGAAACCTGAGAACAAGTGACAGTTCTCAATTAACCGTTCAATCCCATTCGAAACCCAAATTTTGAACTCCCAATTCCCCGTTTTCCTCACACCAACCCATGACTCAAAATTACAGTAACTAACACATGTGTAAGTGAATTAAACATGGTGATTAAACATTAACCAAATAGTTTAAATGTAAATTAAACTCAGAAAATCAGGTTAATGAAACTGTGTATCAGTGAACATTAAGAAATAAAATTTCGAAGGTCAAAACATGATATTAATGTAAAATAATGGTTGGTAAACATTGTCTCTAGTGTGCACGTGTCTTAGCACTCATTCGTCCAACTAAGTGGACACAATCGTGTCCAGGACACTCACACACCACATGAGCACACACGCTGTACACAGCGTCGTGCACGCGTGCACGTGTGTCCCGTGCACGCGTGCACGTGTGTCCCGTGCAGGACACAGACCACGTGGTGACACGTGGCCGTGCACATATGTAGCCCACGTGTAGGGCTACACGGTCGATACCCTGTACCGTATCCATGTCACGTGTCCAGCCGTGTCCAGTCGCGTGTCAGGAGCACAAATTCGTGCGGGTCAGCACAGTACGTGCGACCAGTACGACCAGTACGGGAAGGAGAACTCCTCGCACACTGCACCACTTGGGCTCAGA
Organism: Iris pallida; assembly: GCA_029216955.1. NCBI lineage: Eukaryota > Viridiplantae > Streptophyta > Magnoliopsida > Asparagales > Iridaceae > Iris > Iris pallida. The sequence continues at coordinate 452,616 of JANAVB010028400.1, forward strand.
TTTTGGGAGACCCCTATCAGTCCTTGCCCCATCATCCTCGCCAAAAATAGCGTGTCCTCGTATCCTATACAGTGAGAAATCGACCCCGAGATGCAGGACACTGCCCTAGGGCTGCTGCGGGCGTATTCGAGTCCGCGTATGGACACGACACGACCCCAAATTTAGTGAATAAGGACACAAATCATTAAGCAAGACCTAGATCTAGGATTTCATTCAAAAACATTTGGAAAAACAGCAAAAGAAATCGGTTTGGGCATTTCATCAAACACCTTAAAGAACACAATGATACATGTCCGATACGGACACCAAATGGATACGAAATTAACCCAAATTTCAGGGACAGCTAGGGGACACCTAGATCTAACCGTATATGCAAGAAAAATAGAATATTAGATCAATTTGTGGAGTTTTACCTATAAGTGCAAATAGCAAAAAAAAGACTTCAAATGAGGGTTCCTCCTTGCTAGCCAAATGCTCCCAAATTGCACGAAAATTGAGATTGCTCTCCAAAATTAGCAAGTAGAGATTGATTAGAATCACATGCAAAAGATTTGGGTCAAAAAGGATTTAAAATAAATTTACTAGGAATTTTGGAAGATGGGATTTACCTTTCTTTCTAAAACTTGGTTGAGCACACAAAAGAGGCAAGAACAAGGAGAGGAGGCTTTAAATAGGAGTGGGAATCTCTACATGGCTGGTCACTTAGGGTTTAGTTAGGGTTTGGGTTAGGGCTTCTAGCTACGGGCCTATGTGCTTAAGTTATAAGTCATGAAGTGATTAAATCACAAGTCATGAGTTAAAATCATAAGTCATGAAATGACTTCACTTAATCTTAATCCTCCTATTTAAAACTAGTTTCCAATGACTAAAATAGGTTAACTTAAGTTAGACTAGGGTCACCATAGCTAGGGTTAGCTTCTAGGCTAGTCTACAAGTCTCAAACGAGTCAAAGTCCAAACTAGGAATCACCAATTCAATAAATTAAAATAAATTCAAATTTCACTAGCAGTACATCAAAATCACAAGTCATAATTTAAAACAGTTTTTAAATAGTTTAAAAATGATTAAAAATCACCAAAAATCATAATATGAAATAAATATCAATAAATAATAATTATAATTATAAAATTTTAAAATTACCCTTATTTGGAAAACTGGGTGTTATAATTTCTTGCCTTTGTTCGGGCAGTCACGTGCAAAGTGATTCCCTCCACACAGGAAGCACTCAATCTTCCGCTCCGTCGAAGGCTTTGTGTGCTTCTTATCCTTCGGTGGGCCTCCCTTTCCATTGTTCTTCTTTGCTTCCCCACCATTGAACTTGGTGGTGGTCTTTTTCTTGGGCTTTGGGGCATCACTCCGTTGATACTCCATCAGCTTCTCGGTCGTCGCGACAGCCGTATTCAGATCTGACACATGTTGCCTCTGTAACTCTTGTGTCGTCCATGGTTGTAGACCCTCCAGAAAGTAGAACAGGCGATCTTCTTCGCCCATAGTAGAAATGGTAAGCATCAGGCGGGTGAACTCTGCCACATACTTCTTGAGGGAACCGGTGTGTTTGAGTTGTCGTAAACTCCGTCTCGCGACATACTCCACGTTCTCTGGGTATAATTGAGACTTGATCTCTTTCTTGAGATCCTCCCAAGTCTTGATCGAGCAGAGCCCCTTTTCTATCTCGATGCACCTGGGTCGCCACCACAGCATAGCATCATCAAAAAATACAAGGACGCTGTGTTTACCTTGTCGGTCTCATCCTTGATGTGAACCGCCTTCAGGTATCGCTCGATATTCCAAAGGAAGTTATCCACCTCCTTTGCGTCTCGTACGCCATTGAAGGATTTTGGTTCAGGATACTTCACCCTCTGTGTCGACTCCCTCCTCGGAGTCGGACCACCAGCAATGGCCCTCTCGAGGACCTCCGTCTTGGTTTGTGGCTCTTTGCGTAGTTCGGTAATCTCCGCCTTAGTGGCCTTTCGTTCCTCTTCGAACTCGGCCTGCATCTCGCGAAGATGCTCTCGAAACTCCGACATAGTCGTGGCGACGTCCGCCTCCAAACCCTGGGCGAATTCCTCGTGAGTCGTCTGGTTTTGCTCCACTTAAAATTCGACGCCTATCACGCCTTTCTCCAGCATCTCTATCCGTTCTGCCAACTCGTCAAGAGTCCGTTCTATCGACGGTTCTTTGCTGTTGTCCTTCCTTGAGGGCTTCGCCTTCTCCTTAGGCGATGCGGGTTGGTTGTTGAGGACTGCTTCGGTCGAAGACATGATGGCGATCGAACCTTTGCTCTGATACCACTTGTCATGGACTTAGTATTTTTGCTAGCACTTCGTCCCGTGCGGCGCACTGTCTTCCTCCTCGAAGACTCGTGCAAGCCTTCCCAACACGACTTAGATAAATTGCTAAGAAAAATAAGAATAGTGGAGCAAAATGGGACTCGTAAGAACTTCTTTATTGAATTGGAGAATGCTTACAAGTTTGTAGGTGGTGAGAAACAAATGAGGCCTCCCCCTTATTTATAATGGCTCATAGATCTTTACATGGAAAGTCATGGAAGGAAAATTCCAAGGATTATTCTTCCTACCATAACTGGAACGGCATATTACATGTTTATTCCCTAAGAACATAAAAGAAAACTTTACGGACCATCCAGAAGGTTCTTGGGCCTCCTAGAAGGATCTTGGGCCTTCTAGAGAAATTTACCGTCTTCTAAAGAGTTTTGCCATCTTCTGGAATGTTCTAGAAGCTTCCCGCATAACCTTGGTCCGTGGAAAGGTTATGTAACTTAGCCTCGAACGGGGTGCAACATTTGGGACGTTACAAGCAGCACAACATAGTCATCCCTAAATATAAAATTGCTTTGTTTTTTAGATATAAGAACCTTAAATCTAAACATATTTTGATGTAAGTCCCGCTGATCTTGTGACTTAAAAAAGACATCTCAAATCATTGTTTATTTTAACATACAAATTTCCTTTTGCTTCTATCTAAGTTAAAATAACATAACCATATAGTTTGTATTAACCATGCTAGATAAATAATATTTTGCCATTAGGATTTAATATGATGGGTTTGGTGGATTTGAGGTTGAAGAAGAAGAGTGAGGGAAATGACGAGGGAGGAATGGGATCCCAAGAGAGGGGGAGGGGGGAGCATGACCGGGTGGCTGAGGGAGGTAGGAGGAGGATATAATGATGATAGAGGAACTGTTGTGTTGGGGTGTGGGTTTGAATGTGAATTTTGGATTTGTTAGGTTTTGATTTTTTGTGTTTGAAAATAAAAGTAGGGAGGAAGAATATTGGTAAACGAATGTGGATAAAAAATATGGGACCAATTGTAAAGGAGAAGATTAGTGTTTGGATTGAATAATGGAGAATGTTGGGTTAGAATTTTGATTATTTCGATAATGAAGTAGAAGATGACACATTGTTAATACATATGACAATCATTAGCTTCAACGTCTATTACTACTCCTGAAAGTAGAGCCCTATGAATAACTAGTCACCTTCACGTGCGTTGTACGTATAAAAAAATTAATGATAGTATTAATAAAGTATATAAAGATTTAAATTATATTAGAATATTTTAAATATAATTTCAATATATTTTAATATGATTTGTTATGATTATTTTTTAAATTATGGATATGTATTTAATTAGATAATATTATGTAGTTAGTTTAAACATAATTTTAATTTTAAATATATTCTAGTATTTGGTGGTTTTTAATTTTTTACGTGAGGAGAGAGTTCGGTTATCCACACAGAAGATAAGAAAGGTAGTTAATTTTAAAATTTATTATATTTTTTTAAATAAAATTGTTGATGATATACACGCTTAGACGGCTCAAGATTGAGCCGTTGTTAAGCCCCTTTATAATAGTAGAGATAATTTCGATGATTCTACAAGTCTTCCAAGTAACAAGATTCAGACAAATTATGTTGAAATGGACAACATTTGATGGTCTTATATTTATATAAAAAAAAGACTTAAGGGCACTCCACATTTTACTTGGGACTAGCCCTTAATAGGGGATAGCCCATAAAAGTGAAACTTTTACTGGGGACAGTCCGAATTTTACTTGGGCCTAGTCCTCCCCCCCCCCCCCCCCCCCCCCCCCCCAAAAAAAAAAAAAAATCATTTCTAACACTTCATTTCATCAATTTCTTTCTCTCTCTTCTACATTCCTAAAACCTAAAACATATTTCTCTTCTCCATAACTCCAATCCCAAATTTCTAAACCCTAAATTCCTTCTCCATTCCTCCAATTCTAAGCAATGTCACCCAAGCCTAAACCTTCATCACAATCTAGATATGTTTTGACCTATTTTGCTACTTTTTTTGTTTTAATAAATTTTTCTCAAAAATTCTCCTAAAAATTTTCCCATAAATCCTAAATTCCTTCTCCATTCCCCCCAAAATTTTTAGGTCACTTAAGTAATGCTCAAAATAGTTTGATAAAATATGTTAGAACAAATTTAGGGTTCATGTATGTATCTTTCGAACACGACAAATTAATTTTTTGCATCAAATCCTAACCGTAGATTCATTGGTTTTGGCCTACAGTCGGCCACGAAAACGACAGGACTGCATGTAGTCTTGCAGTCTTACAATGCAGTAGGACTGCAAGCAGTATGACAGTCCTGCAATACAGTAGGACTGCATGCAGACTGTTTAATATTAGGACTGCATACATTCATGTAGTCATTCCTATTTTGTGACTGATAAATGGAATGCAAGTAGTCCCACAGTCCTACTGTATTGCAGGACTGCAAGATTGCATGCAGTCCTGTCGTATTGCAGGACTGCAAGACTTCATGCAGTCCTACTGTATTACAGGACTGCAAGACTGCATGCAGTCCTATCGTTTTCGTGACCGACTGTAGGCCAAAACCAATGAATTTAGGGTTAGGATTTGATGCAAAAAATTGATTTGTCGTGTTCGAAAGATACATACATGAACCATAAATTTGTTTTAACCTATTTTATCAAACTATTTTGAGCATTACTTATGTGATCTAGAAATTTTTGGAAAAGAAGAGAGCAAGAGAGGGAGAAGAAAAGAGGAAAAAGAGAGCAACAAAAGAAATTTTGGGTTTTATACCCATATGTGGGCTAGTCCCAAGCAAAGAATATGAGTGACAAATTTGTAAATATTTGAAAAAATTTGAAATAGTCCCAAGTAAAATGTAGAGTGCCCATAGAATCTTTCGACTACCATTTTAGTTATTTGATACTAATTAAGCTTTTTTAGTGATTTAAATGGATTCTCCCACCGTCTCCCAAGAACTTTATTCATATCCGGGGCTTCTTCGGTACCTATTTGTGATCATGTTCCTTTAAGTCCATGCCACACCAATTTGTAGCTAATATAATTACAAGAGGATTTTATTGAGTAGAAATGGTTTATTAAAAAAAAAAATCAAAAGAGAAAATTTTAAAGATAGTTGCACTTTAACTACTACTAACAATAAACAGAAATATAATCATTGTGTATTATTATGATTTAATAAAGTTAGAGCAACTCAAACATCCACAGACAAGTGGGCCAGTCCAGTGCACGCGGGGGCTTTGCAATTGCAGTGGAGGCTTTAAAAGTGTAGATCCGCCATTGACACTGCTCCGTGGAGTTCGCCATGGTGTGGGTGCTAATCCTTTGGCTGTACGCCTTCGTCGCTGTCATCGCTCTCATTGCCATGACTGCATACCAGGTGATCTCTCCCTTCTTCTGCTTCGAAACCCTAACTCTAATTCTGCCATAGACTTATTTGGAACTCTAAGAATTTGATAGGAAAAGCTTCAATTTTTTTTTTATAACTATTTAGGGTTTCTAGTTAAATTGATAGGTACTCTTCCCAATTGATTGGAATTTGGAGGGATCGAGCATAATTGGCCATGAAAAACAACTTCACAGATCAAATTGGGGGGGGGTTGCGGAAGAATGAACTAGGGTTTTATTCACTGGTCAAGAAAATGAGGAATGTTTACAAAGAAAAAAGTAAAATGTAGAGAACAAGATTACACTGCACACCACTCTCCTCACTGGCCTGCTTATTTATAGCCAAGGCTTAACTACCTAAACTAACCTGTAACTAACTACTAACAGAATTGACTGTCACTGAGTTGATCATCTTCTCTATACTGATAGGGTTCTCGTCTTCTTGTAATTCCTTGAGCTTCGGAAGGACCGAGAGAATGGATGAGCTGATACTCTTAAGGCTAAGCTTGCAGACTAAGCTTCCACTGAATTTGTGAGCTTGGCCACTGTCTGATACTCATCGGTGATCATTAGTGAACTCTGATATTAATCAGTGAACGCTCCCTTTGAAGTGAAGGCTTCTTTTGAGCTTGTAATGTCCCTTGAGCTTGTGAATCATCAGTGAAGTCTGATACTTATTAGTGAAAGCTTCCCTTGAACTTGTGATGAGCTTATGAGCTTAATTACTGACCAATACTAGCTTAGGCTAGAGCTGACTATTGACTGATATTACAGGACCTGCATCATAAATTAATTGGCGGATTCATACTATTTTGGTATGTGATTATTAATGGGCAGTTATTTTGCTCGGATTTGAAAAATATGCACATACAGTTAAACCTTTATTAATTAATAGCTTGGGCCCAAGGAAGATATTAAACTTAGCGAATATTAAATAATCAATAAATTAATAATTTATCAATTTATCGATTAATTAATAATTTCTTAATTTATTGAAGTATTCCTTATTTTTATTATACATTGTATTAGTTTCTTGTTTTTTGAACTAACAATTCTATGTATCTGTTTAACCAAGTAAAATTCATAATTTTTTTTTTTCTTTCAAAAACATATTGTACATTGTTTAATGTGCAACATTATTCCATTTTATGAACATTTAACCAAGTAAAAACTTTAGATAGTTTTTCATTTTATGAATTAACAATTGTATGTATTTGTTCAGCCATAAAATTCATAAATCTACTTTTTTTTCCTTCCAAAAAAGACTGTACATTGCTCAATGTACTAAATTATCCCATTTTATGAACATTTAACCATGCAACAATTCTAATTAAATGAAAGGATATTTAGACTTTGGATTTCGGATAAGTTAGGATATTTGTGTTTGGGTCTCCATAATAGACGTAATTAGTGTTTGGATCTCCAATAAGTTAGGATATTTGTATTTGGATCTCCATAATAGACATAATTAGTGTTTGGGTCTTGGACTAACGGTTTACTGTCAACTAAAAAAAGAAAAGAACATAAAAAACGAAAGAATGAAAAAAAAAAAGTGGAAAAAAAGAAAAAAATGGAAAAAAGAAAAAAAATTACGGGAATAAATTTATTATGGGAATAAATTTGCCCGTGAATATCGAGACCTAAAGTCTAAATATTTCGGACAAATTTATTATGGAAACATATTCCCATGTTTGATTTTGTTTAAAAAATATATTTTTGAAAATTATGAATTTCCAGACAAATAATTTACACACAAAACATGAAAATTGAAAATCCTATCCCTTAAGAATATGTGGGTTTTGCTTTGGACATTTTTTCTTTTGTTATTTTTTCCTTTTCGTTTTTTAGATTTTTTTTGCATTTTTTTTTGTTTCAATATTTTTAGTTTTTTATCCTTTTTTTTTCGTTTTATATCGTCATTTGTTTCTCGTTCTTTTCCTTCTTCTTCTTTTTTTTTTTTTTTTCCTTTTTTTCTCTTTTTTTTTGGTTTTTATTCGTTTTCTTTTTTTTTTTTTTTCTTTTTTTTTTTCATTTTTTTTCAATTTTTTTTCATTTTTTTAATTCTATTTTTTTCGTTTTTTCTTCTTCTTTGTAGTTGAATTTTAGCAGTCAACCGTTAGTCCAAGACCCAAACACTAATTATGTTTATTATGGAGACAAACACAAATATTCTAACTTATTCGAGACCCAAATACTAATTATATCTATTGTGGAGACCCAAACACAAATAATCTAACTTATTAGAGACCCAAAGTCTAAATATCCCTTAAATAAACAAAACCATTAGTAACACAATACATCATGCATACAAGAATGACATCTCATCTCAAAGGTAAGAAATCAACAATGAATTTCTTACCATGTTAAGAAAAGTTAAAGATAAAATTCAAGGTGACATCAATTTCATAGAGAACAAACAATGATTGAGTCATATTTTAGGAATGCATTATAGTCGAATAATAAGCACTATGTATATCAGAAAATTATTATTTTATATATTATGTGGGACCTATATGAATTCTTCATAATGTATTATCTTCTAAATTTAGCGACTTATTAATTTAGCACATTATCCCAAGTTGGGACCCGCCAAAAAATATTATTTAACCAAGGTTATTAATTTGTCGAGGTTTTACTGTATATGTTTTGTAGAGAATAATTGTTGTATATTTATTGATTGGCTACTCCACTACTTATAGGGAGTCTAACTCCTCTTCATACTACATTTTTCCAATGTGGGACTAAATCCCTTATTAGTTCTCAACACTCCCCCTCAAGATGGGCGATAGATATTAATCACTCCCATCTTGTTACATAGCTTCGACAAACTTAATGAACTAAGACTCTTAGTCAACAGTCTGCCACTTGTTCTTCTGAGCGAACATGATCAATCTTCAGTATCCCTTGTTCCAGCTTCTCTTTGATGAAGAATCGATCGATCTCGATGTGCTTCGTTCTGTCGTGCTGAACTGGATTGTTAGCTATACTTATTGCAGCTTGACTATCGCTCAGAAGACGTAACGGTGCTCCCTTGTCCAGCTTCAACTCTGTCAGCAACGCTTTCACCCACAACAATTTCGACACTCCTAAGGCCATTGCTCTGTATTCTGCTTCAGCTGTAGATCGTGCTACCACTGACTGTTTCTTGTTTCTCCATGAGACGAGTTTCCTCCTACAAAGACACAATATCCCGTGGTAGACCTTCTATCGTCTATGCAGCTCGTCCAGTCTGCATCGCAGTATCTCTCAACTTCTATACATCCATTCTTCTTGAACCATACTCCTTTCCCCGGCGTCCCTTTCAGATATCTCAAGATCTGAAACACTGCATCCATATGACCCGTTCTTGGATCATGCATGTAGCGACTTACTACACTCACTGCAAATGAGATATCAGGACGAGGTGTCCCAGATAAATCAATCTCCCTACAAGTCGTTGATATCTTTCACGATCAACTGGCTCTCTGCTTCTGCTCCCAACTTGCACTTCTGGTCAATTGGAGTGACTGCTGCTTTGCATCCCAGCATCCCTGTCTCCTTCAGCAGATCTAGTGTGTATTTTTTCTGTGAGAGAACAATTCCTTGTTCGCCTTCACATACCTCGATACCTAGAAAGTATCTCATCGCTCCTAAATCCTTCACTTCAAACTCCTTCGCGAGTTTTGACTTCAGCTTAGCGATCTCGGCTTCATCATTACCTGTGATTACTATATCATCCACGTATACAGCAAGTATAGTGATGTGGCCTCTTGCATGCTGAAGAAAGACCGTATGATCTGCATTGCTTGATGGTATCCCATGCCTGTAACAGCCTTTCTGAATCTGTAAAACCAGGCTCGAGGAGATTGCTTGAGCCCATATAGCGACTTCTTTAGTTTGCACACTTTTCCATGCAACGTTCCTCCGTCTGATTCTGTAGCGTAGCACCCTGGCGGGAGTTCCATGTACACTTCTTCTTGTAGGTCCCCATGGAGAAAGGCATTCTTCACATCTAATTGGTATAGCTTTCATCCATAGTTTACTGCAATGGAGACCAGAGTTCTTACGGTGCTCATTTTCGCTACTGGAGCAAACGTCTCATCATAGTCGATGCCATATGATTGTGTGTATCCCTTTGCAACCAACCTCGCCTTGTATCGTTCCACCTTTCCTTCTGACGTCTTCTTTACTGTGTACAACCATTTGCATCCCACAGTTTTTTTCCTTTTGGGTAATGGAACCAGCTCCTACGTCTTATTTTTTTCCAGTGTCCTAAGTTCTTCCATCATTGCAGCTTTCCACCTTGGATCTTTCTTTGCTTCCTGCCAACTTTTGGACAACGAAGTAGAGTCTAATGATGCAATAAAGGCTCGATAATTCGAAGAAATGTTAGAATAAGACAGGTAGTTGGCAATATCATGTTCATAATCATCAAAACGACTAGGAGCCTTACCCGCATTGATGCGAGAAGATCTCTTTAAGGGAGCAATAGGTGGTGGAGAGATCATACCATCAGAGTCAGAGAGATCCGCATCAGAATCAGATTGATTCTGTGCGGGGGGCAACATCTTCAAGAGTTGGAGTAGGAGTAGACGAGGAACTTGGTACAGTAGGCACATGGCACGGTACAGGCACAATACTGGACTTCTGCTATCTCCTTCTGTAGACTTGGAGCTCCTTTTCCATTGTCTGCTGCTCCCCCTGTTTAACATATGTATCTTCTTCATCTTCTGTATCGGAGTCACTGCTTTCTCCACCTTTCGTCCAGTTTTCTACGATCGGGCATGGGATCGATCCGACTACCACAGATGGGCTTATTTTCTCCCCCTCACATCTAACACCCTCTGTGTTAGGTGTGTCATCAAACGCCGAACCGTCATCCGAAGCATAATATGGTTCCAGTTCTCTGAATGTAACGTCCATGCTTACAAACATCTTCCGCTCAACCGGGCTCCAACATGCGTATTCCTTCTGGTTGCCGTGTACCCGACAAAGACACATTAACCGCTCTAGGATCCAGTTTGCCAACGCCTGGCCTATTATCTTGGACAAAATATACACACCCAAATACTTTCGGTGGAACAGTGTACGTGGTTGCACCAGTAAGCATCTCCAACGGTGTTTTCCAGTCCAATACCTGAGATGGCATTCTGTTGATGAGATAAGAGGCCGTTAACACCGCCTGCCCCCATAAGTGTTTCGGGACATTCATAGCCAGCATCATCGTCCGTGCGACCTCCAGCAGGTGTCTGTTCTTCCGTTCGGCCACACAATTTTGTGCCGGTGTGTAGGCACATGAAGTTTGGTGTAGTATTCCACGAGTGGATAAATACTCAGCAACCTGCTTATTTGTATACTCCGTCCCATTGTCAGACCGTAAGCACTTAATTTTAGTGCCATATTGTGTTTCAATCCGGCGATGAAAATCGCGAAACGTCTCAAAGACGTCATTTTTATTCTTCATAAGGTAGATCCATGTCACACGAGTATGACAATCAATAAAAGTGACGAACCATCGAAAACCGTTAATACCGGTTGTAGGACAAGGGCCCCATACGTCCGAATGTATCATATCAAATGCAGCTGAACTTCGATGTCCTGAACTCACATACGTGCTTCTAGTATGTTTACCCAACTCACATGTATTACAAAATAACTTCTCTTTATTAGCCCTTTGGTATAAGGACGGATACATTCGACTAATAATTTTAAAAGAAGAATGACCGACACGCTGGTGGTGGAGTAGCAATATCTTCTACACTGCGCCGTGAATCTTCAGGTTGTGTCTGCTACCAGAGATGCCAATGCGTTGTCCAGTCCAGTCCTGTCCAAGTACCACAGCCCCTTATGTCATGTGCCAGTCCCTAGTCGTCGTCCTGTCCCCTTCTCCTGAAAAGTCCCGTAGAAATGTCAAAGAAAACTGTACAGTTAAGATCAAGAATAATGGCACTAATAGAAAGAAGATTGACAGGAAAAGACGGTGCATGTAACACATTGGTGAGAGTGAGAGAAGGGGTGCATGCGACAGTGCCTTTACCCATGACAGGGCTGGAGTTACCATCAGCAGTCTAAATGCTCTCCGGTGTCGGTAGGTGAGTATAGTCCTGGAACTCACCGCGGGATCCCGTAACATGACGAGATGTCCCAGAGTCCATAATCCAACCTGATTGGTGGACAGCTGCCCCCAGGAAGACGCCCCATGACTGCCGTCCGAACCCAGCTTCGTGCTGTGTAACCTCTCGAGGAACTCCTTCTCAAGAGGGGTTAACTCAGCCAGGTGATGTTCGCCCCCTTCTTCCGCCAGATGTGCTTTGTGGCCGCCAGAATAATTTTTCTTTCTTCCAGCATAACCGTCTCTACCACCTCGACGTCCTCCGCGGCCCCGTCCGCGATCAATCGACAGGGGTTTTGGACGAAATCTGATGTAATGTCCTGAGTCACCACAGTTGTGGCAAACCCGGCCACAGAGGGAGGCTGATTGAAGGCGGCAAGGGCAGACTTGTCAACAACGGCTTGCTCCCCTGGAAAGAGCCCTTGTTGGACATCAATTTCAATCGAGCCTCTTCTTGTGCCATGGCAGCTATGGCTTCTTCCAAGGTTGGAAGCATGGGCTGTGCTAGGAGTACATTCCTTCTATGCTCAAACGCAGGGTTAAGACCCTTCAAGAACTTCATCATCCGTTGTCGCGAAATATAATCCAAGAATTTTTGGAAATGTTTCGCAAATGCTGGTTCGACTTGTGCATCTTCCATCCCAAGAGGATCATAGTGATCCAGATCAGACCAGTATTTCTTCAACAGTGCAGCGTACTCAGAGATGGTACGGTCGTCCTGGGCCACCCTATCAAGTTCATCCTGCAGTTGGAACCCGCATAGGATTGCCGAAGCCTGAGTACATATCCTTCAAAGTCCGCCATATACCAGCAGCAGCCTCCATTGCCTCTACATTGCCCCACACCTGGTCGGTCAAGGAGGCTGTCAACCATCCAACCACAACATTGTTGACAATTTCCCAAATAGCAAACTCCTTTGAGGAGGGATCATCTGGCGCCTTGGTTTGGCCATTGACGTAGCCAACCAAGTCTCGTCCCTTGAGCGTCCGCAGTGCCTGCCGTGACCATTTCAAGTAGTTGGACGTGCCTTCCAACTTCGTCTCCAGCTTGTCCAGCTTTCCCATTTTGTAGGGTGATGGATCCACATCAGTATGGATCACACGTGGGGTTGCCTCGGTTAATCTTTTTGATAGAATATCATCAACCAAGGCCTTCATCTCTTCTGCTGTCAGTTTACCACTGATCGAATCCATGGCGTCTTCAACTGTGATTCGTCGTCGTCGTCGTCGTCGTCGTCGGCTTCGTCGTCGTCGTCGCTTCGGCTTCGTCGTCGTCGTCGTCTTCGTCGGCTTCGTCGTCTTCGTCGGCTTCGTCGTTATGTAAAGTCTCCAACAGAGACCTTACGAATGCGCTGCTAACGTGGCCAACACTGGCGCACGCATGTAGATCATAATTTGCAGATCGAGAACGGAATACAAATAAAGCATTTGTAGTTCCGGAGGACGTAATCTAGGAACAGAAGGTGCAAATAAAGTATTTGACAGCCATCCGTCTTCGAATAATCGTCCACATAATCGCGCTCGCAAATTAGGGTTTGTGGGAGGGGGTCGGCCGCAGATGTGGTCGGAAGAGAGAGGGGGGTGGGGGGGGGCGTCGGGGTCAGCAAGGGGGGCGTGGACAGCAGGGGGGAATGAAGGCTTGGGGGTGGGCGTGGACAGCAGGGACGTGGACAGCAGGGGGGGCGGCGGTGGGCAGGGGGTGGACGTCGGGGGCAGGGGTGGCATCGTTGGGGGGGGGGGGAGGGGGGCGTCGGCTTGGGGGGGGGGCGGAAGGGGGGCAGCAAGGGGTGTGTCGTCGGCGGCAGGGGGGCGTCGGCGGCGGGGCCAGGGGGTTGGGCGTCGGGGCAGGGGGGGTTGGCTTTGGGCGGGTTGAGAATTTTTTTTTTTTTTTTTTTTTTGTGTGGTTATGGCTCTGATACCATGTAGAGAATAATTGATGTATATTTATTGATTGGCTACTCCACTACTTATAGGGAGTCTAGCTCCTCTTCATACTACATTTTTCCAATGTGGGACTAAATCCCTTATTAGTTCTCAACATTTGAAACAATTTCAGATTTTTACGGAAATTATTGTTGAAAACTTTTAGCAATAGAGAGAATAGAAGTGATATAAGGTGTTTTTAAGTGGAAATATATGTTTAAGGGCTACTGCTAATGATGTTGCGGACTTTAGAAATCTAGTGTTCACAATTATGAGTTAAGGATACTCGGTGGATGGATTGTGACGTTGAACGAAGAGAGAGAAATGGTGTGACAAATGTTGTAAGTAGTGTTTGTGGTCATTTTGTCTAAACAAAACTTGCAATTTTGCAACTTTTTTTCTTTGCTGTATATTTTCTCTACTAACAACAAACCATTCGCCGGAAGTCATGTAATTGCAACAAATGCTGCAACCGCAGCACCTTACCGGAAACCAAACGGCTCCTCAAGTAGGAATCTAATCAAGGAATACATATTTTAACTTAAGTGCATCCATTATAACTAGCAGACTAGTAGTGTCTCCTTAGAGAAATTTTTGGTTTAACCCTAGCATGCTAGTTGCTCCCATGCCGATGTTTGTTGTCTTCGTTGATTTCTGCTCAAGTGTTGATAGGCAGTGTTGCTTCTTTTCGTGTTTGTTGATCAATTCTATAGGTTCAGTTTTTCTGTAAGGTTGTGCTAATTAGAGAGATGTATATTAATTTGATTTTGCAACATATCTTCTCTCTATAAATATGTAGTACCTATACTAGATTTGTAGTTGGTAAATGCAAATGTTATAATGTAAAATTGCAACAACACCATTGATTATGTTGGGGCGACGTGCATCTTTTTCTATGCTCCGTTTTGATCTTTCATTGTTTCTTTGAACAATTAGCAGAACCCAATGATTAGGGATATTGGCTCTTTTCATATTCTTTGTTTTTAATGATCTCAATGCTGATGAGAAGTGGTGTTTTACTTTTATGTTTATGAGAAGCTTTGGCTTATTCCCACTTCTATTAACCTCTCTCTGTCTCTCTCTCTCTCTCTCTGTTTGTTAATCTTGTGGAGCACTTATTTCCTTTTCTGTCTGGAGTATGACTACATCAATCCATACGATTCATCATCTCGTATCAACACAATATACCAGAATTCGCCGCTCAAGGAGTCTTATGTGCATTTTTCCTCTTATCAGGGCATTGGTTCCCCTTTTTTATAATGGCACCTATAACTTACTACCACGCAAGATTGTACGTGTCATCTTTTACCTTGTGCAGTCATTTAAACATCAAATCTCATTATTATTTTCGTTATAATTGTGTTCGAGTTATCAATGTGCTTGTAATTCTGTAGCATTATTATATATTTTCTTCTGTTATTATCTTTTGCCTAAACATCAATAAGGTTTTTTTATAGGGTCGTAGGAAATTGTATTTTTGATATATTGATTTGGGATCATATAGTTACTTTGTATTTACTTGATTATTCTATGACGGTCTGGATATGTTGGAAAATTAGGTTCATATCTAACCGAGTAGCACATTGAATAGTTAATATAACCTGCGATTATGCAGCTCCTATGTATTTTTGTTGAAGATTTCTCCAAAAGTCTTAGATATTAGTTTCCACATTGTTGCATTTGTGGACAAGGCATGTCAAGTTGCCTGAGACCAATCAATGAATGTTTTTTAAAAGAAAAGACAGAATGAGAGATGTTAAAAGGCAAATACTTTTGTATAGGTATTAAATGATACAATCTTTGGGGGATGGTGTTGTGAAAGGAGCTTACGGTATTAATATTAACTATTAAATGGTGCCAGCCTACTATATTAACCTTCCTTAGAATCCAATGATACTTCTCATTTATTACTTACAATACAAGACCCAGTATTTAAGAATTAATTACTGAACATGTTTTTGTGTTTCAAATGTGGCTTCCTTGTCTGGGTAAAGTTCACTCCACAGCTTGTAACTGAACTAGATTCGCTGTGTACAAGGTATCAAGTCAATTGTGGGAAGAGGGATGCGGTCCACTTAATACACTGAGATGGCCAAGCCATGATTATAATAAAATTGTTGGTACATCATTGTAATTTTAACCAAAAAAGCATTTGGACAAAGATTGAAAGTTTGAAACTTCTCGAGGACATGATGATGTCAAGATATCCCTTAAAGGCTTTTTCTTTGCAGAGTAAGAAGATAAATCAATTGGTTTGATTTTGAGTTATAAAAGAATACGTAAGAAAGTGCATCTGTCATTATCTTTTGACAATAGTGGATCTTTGCATTCATCTCCAAGCCAATAACATGAAGCATGTGAAAGATTCAATTTAGCCAATACTTACATGACACAATGGCTTGATCTATTATTTACATTACCGATTCAAATTAGCTTATTTTTGCCAAGGATGCATGGAAACTCCAAACTCAATGACCTGGTCTTTGTCAAACGCAAGATGGACAATTAAACTAGGAGCCGAGGATGCTAATTGGCATCATGCCCATATGGATGTGCCTGTATCATGCCATAGAATTGTCCTTGTGACATACTTTAGTGCTTTGGAAACTCTCGTCCTTGGACATCCCTTGTCCACTTTTCACTTTGGAGAATGTGTACATCTCGACTTCTGTATCTCCCACCAGAGCATTATACTCACAATTGAGCTTCTTGGCTGTGTATTCTATTCCTGCCTTTACATTTGAATTGTAATAAACTAATAGTTTGTGCTTGATGTTGCTTTAGTTTTATGCGAAAGTATAGTACATATGTTAAGCAAAGGTGATTGGTGAACGATATATCTTTTGCTGTATGTCGGAATACTACATTTAGAATATGATGCTTGAATGATATCATGGCCATTTCCATCCTACATGATGCAATTAAACCAGATTAGATTCAGAAAAAGAAGGATGGGTATTATGTATTTTCTGGTGTTAAGCTTGCTCTGTGTTTTAGCAATATCATGTATTTCTTACAAAGATACATTCTGAGTGTCATGTTGGTGCTGTGTGAATGCAGAATGTTTACCCACACTTTTCTTTCGAACGAAGCACAAAAATTCTCTCTTTTTTTTCCATTACTTATGGAGTAAAAGGTTCAAAAACAAATGTGGGGGTCATTCAGTAAAATGGGTAAACGTTGTGTGGCTTCTGGGATTTTACCGTATATAATGTTCTTAGTTTCATTATTCTTAGAGCCTACATTTTCTTTATGGGAAAAAAGGGTCTACAAACTTTTTGTTGAGACTTGATCTCAGCTATGAGGTGAAATTATAATATAGTCTTATGACCAAGAAATTGAATCACTTCCATGTCAGATCGGGCACATTTTTGGTATCGTTTATTAAAGAATCAGGGATCGTGATTGCATCAATCTTTACACACATTTCAATGATGTTTATCTTTATAGATATATGAAGAAGAAGCACCTTGTGGATGTCACTGAGATCTTTAACGTACTGAATGGAGAGAAGAAATACAGGATGATCAAGTTGGCTCTCTACTTCAGCACATTACTTATAGTGATTTACAGGTTCGCATCTGTACTTGTTGATTTCTAATATTTCAGATCCACGGGAATCATCTCCTTATTTATTCTCTTTGATGAAAAATGAATACTTCAGTATTGGAATCCAACTTTATAGTTTCTACTACAAAGAAAACAGCCGTGTATGTCAATAAGCACAATTAACCGTTATGAACAACCTAAAGTTATTCACATTTGACCATCACAAAGAATAAAAGTGTTGAGATTGATTGATGATTTTCATTGATAATCTCATAGGCTTTATATAGCCTTTACATGATAGAATATCCAATGGAGTATCCTGTGGTATATTCTGGCATCCCAAATATGCCCATCTTGTCACATCCTCTCATCATGCTGATAGAGTTAATCCCCTTGGTCAATCCGTCTGCTATCTGATATTTGGTTGGAACATAGTTCAGCTCTAGTAGTCCACCATCCAGCTTTTCTTTGATGAAGAATTTGTCAATCTCGATATGCTTGGTCCTGTCATGCTGTACTGGATTGTTGGCAATACTAATAGCTGACTGGTTGTCACACCATAGCTTCATCTTGGCTCCGTGGTCCAGCTTCAGCTCTATCAGCATATTCTTCAACCACAATAGCTCTGTGACTCCCAAGGCTATAGCTCTATACTCTGCTTCAGCTGTTGATCTGGCAACCACTGACTGCTTCTTACTCCTCCAGGAGACCAAGTTGCCTCCTACAAATATGCAGTATCCGATGTAGATCTCCTGTCGTCAGCACAGCTAGCCCAGTCAGAATCACAATAGCCCTCGATGCTCACATGATTATTTCTTCTGAAAATCAGTCCCTTCCCGGGGGCTCCCTTCAAGTACCTCAGAATATGGTACACTGTGTCCATATGACCCTTCCGGGGGTCATGCATATAGCGGCTCACTACACTGACCGCAAAGCTGATATCAGGTCGAGTGTGGCTCAAGTAGATCAACTTGCCCACCAATTTTTGATATCTATTCCGGTCAACTGGTTCTCCAGCTTCAGCATCCAGTTTGAACTTCTGGTCTATCGGTGTCGTAGCTGGTTTGCATCCCATCATCCCTGTTTCCGTAAGCAGGTCTAGTACGTACTTCCTCTGAGAAAGAACAATTCCCTTTGTATCTCGAGCAATCTCAATCCCGAGGAAGTATCGAAGAAGGCCAAGATCCTTCACCTCGAACTCCTTGCCAAGCTTCCCTTTGAGTTGGTCGATCTCCTGCTCATCATCGTCTGTAATAATCATATCATCTACATACACCGCAAGCATGGTGATGTGGCCTCCACTTCGTCTGAAGAAGACAGTATGATCAACATTGATCTGCTGATATCCCATCCCTATCATTGCTCTCCTGAACCTGTCAAACCATGCTCGAGGAGACTGCTTCAGTCCATAGAGGGACTTCTTCAGTCTGCAGACCTTGCCTTCTGTCTGATTGGTGCCGAATCCTGGTGGTATCTCCATGTACACCTCCTCCACTAGATCCCCATGAAGAAATGCATTCTTTACATCCAGTTGGTATAGCTTCCATCCTCCATTGGCTGCCAGAGAGATCAAGGTCCTGACAGTGCTCATCTTTGCCACTGGTGCAAAGGTCTCGTCATAGTCAATGCCGTACATCTGACTATATCCTTTTGCCACCAGTCGAGCTTTGTAGCGCTCAACCTGTCCATCTGGGCTCTGCTTCACCGTGAAAATCCATTTGCATCCGACTGCTCTCTTCCCTTCTGGCAGTCTCACCAGCTCCCAAGTGTGGTTATTCTTAAGAGCTTCCAACTCCTCGTGCATCGCCGTTTTCCACTTTGGATCGTTCTTGGCAACCTGCCAATTGTTAGGTACAATAATACTATCCAAAGATGCTATAAATGCTCCATGAGAAGAAGATATATGGTCATAAGAAACAAACTTAGTAAGATCCCAACCATATCTGTCCGGAGGATTTTTCGTATTACTGCGAGTAGTCCTTCATGTAGATAGTGGTGTGGAAGATGTAGGAGGAATGATATCACCTGAGGAGGATGGTGGTGTAGATGAGGAGGATGGCAGTATAGGTGTCTCAGGAGTTGGGACAGACACAGGTAGGGGACTTAGCATTGGCACTGTAGGTACTGGTCCTGCAGTTTGCTTCTCTCTTCTGCTATAGGTAAGTAACTCCCCTATGCCGTAGGCCTAACACTTCTCATCTCCTTCCCCTGTTCTGCTTCACCTTCATGTTCCTCCTCAACCGTGCCTCTGTGCCAAACTTCTAAATCGGTTACCACCAAGTTCTCCATCTCTCCCTCTCGCCTTATACTGGTAGTATTAGGCTTGTGTGAAGTTCCCTCCTGGCGGTAATATGGCTCATGCTCCCGGAAGTGAACATCCATACTAACAAACTTCTTCTTCTCTATTGAACTCCAGCACACATACCCTTTTTGAGTTGT